>JAGXEW010001354.1:0-22079 GCA_030684275.1 Acipenser oxyrinchus oxyrinchus | reverse complement strand
AACAAATAATAGACACCAATACTGTATGTATAAGTCTGTAATATTATCTTGGGTTTCTGGTGGCATGTAAATGTATGAATGACACCAGAAACTCAAGATAGAATTACAGTCTTATTATGCAACGTTGGGTCTACATTATTATACATATTAAAGTTGTTATTATTTTTTTCCATCATTGTAAATACTCTTAGCATTAATATAAAATATGAGGTATGGGCGCCCTCTCACAGACACCAACTGCACTACAGGGTTAACTTCTAGTTGGATTTCTGGAGCCAGATTGAAAGATGATTCAATAAATTAGCAGCTATTTGCAAGTTAAGAAAAAAAATATATATATATAACCACTCTGTCTCTGATCGAGTAATGGCTCCCTGAAAAGCAGGATTCCCACTCATTCTAAACCCTCTTTGACATTTGTTCCCAGGGAATTATTCACACTTTATCTTCTGAGCTAGAGCGTTTTTTTTATCAAGACAACAATTGGATTGTGCAGCAGCAGAGAAAAAAAATGGTAATTGAGTATTTTATCAGACGCTTCCGCCAAACGGACTTTTGTAAGTCGTAAAATGAAGATTAAAGCCCTTGTTGGGAGAGAAGGAACAAATTGGAATGATTTATTTATGGTGACATCAATATGTCACTGCTGTGAAACTAAATGAAAAGAGGGAGGATGAGGGAGAATGAAAAAATCCTGAGCTGCTACTGAGCAGTGGAAGGTAAATAACTAGTTTTAATTATTTGTACCCAGAGCAGTAAAATGGCTAAATGAACTTCTCATTAAGATAGCACATCTGTTACTGCGAACTGCTGTGTAAATTAAAGAACTGGTATTAAAACAATCACGCCTGATCCAAGGAACAAAGAATACCAAATGTAATGATTTGGTATCATGAAGCAAGGCTAAGTTATGATGTTTAGGCAGATTGGGTGTGCTTTTCCAGGTCAAACCTTGTTCCCGTTCAAACATTTCAGTGCCTCTTGTAAACACGTAGTGTATGTGTGTGTGTGTGTATACAGATGCACCAATATTTATTCAGATAGTTTCTGCAAGTTTTAACATGTTCAACTGTTTAAAAAGGTAGACTTTTCCAAATTGCTTCACAGGGAATGTTGCATGCATGTGTTACAAAATTAAATTTTAAGAAGCATCACTGGCTAATTGAAGTTGTCAACGCAAGTACCAGATTTCCTCTTCCTTTGCCAGAGCAAAATGGTCAGCCTAATCAAAGTTCAAGGGAAATATCTGTGGCAACAAAACACATCACTCACCATTGCTGCCTGTTGTGTTGTATGTATTACTTCAGTATCTTTTTCAACATAATCACGATCATAATTATTGTCATACATCTGTTTTGAACATTTGTTTTCTTTTTGCATCTGGTCCTTTCTATTAAAATATCTATGCATCACAATATCTGTAGTTTTCTCCCAATGAGAAACAGTTCTTGACTCTTGTCTTTCCAAATCGATTTCCTCTAATGGAGTTCTGTGTTTTTATTGGTTCGTCTGGCTGACATCTTTGCCAGGATTCTTTGTCGGGCATACTTTTGATTTTGGGTCAAATAGTAAGAAAACAAAAGTTGGTATGTGAACAGAATAACAATAAACTAAGCAAGAACTTGACTAACTAAGCCACACAGCAGTGCTTAGCCCATCAGTGAATTTCTATGTGATAGTAAAATTGTATGGGCAATTTGAAGACACACATGAATATTCATATGGAGGTATGCCATCTGTGCCAAGCATACCCGACTGGGCGGAGTTTGTGATGACTGTGTTGCATCAAGAATTTTTAATGGCAAGGGACTAATGTGTTCAAAACTGATTTATTACAAAGGACATGTAAAAAAAAATTGCAGGAATACATACAACACAAAGGGCAGCAAAGTTAAGTCAGTCTTATTGTTTACCATAAAGCCTGTTTAGTAACACTTTACATCCAAATCATGTAATACTGCCTCATTAATGAAAGCATGAATTGGTTACAGAAGTTTTAAAATAAATCCTAGTAAATAAGAATCCTTGTGAGGGAGCTTGGATGTTTTACTAAATCCATTTCAGATGGCGAAATCATATTTTAGGGTTATGGATACTGTGGTCTTGTGACTTTCTGAAGGGTAAACTGAGAATAAACCCTATTTAAAACAGTTGAGAAACCTAATTTAATTAATCATTTTAGAAACATTCCAAAAACTAAATAGTCCTTAAAGCTTTGTGAATAGGGCCCATTTGCTTCATATTCTGTATATGTAATGATTCTCATGGCCTAGTTTGAACCCTTATGTTTTTAAAAAAAATCTTTTCAATATAACTATTCACCAAGTTACAGCTGCAGTTCAATACTAATGCATATTTAAACACAACCTCACTCCTTTATCTATGCCTCTAAGTAAGATTGTTTTAGTAAAACTGTAGTTACTTTAATCTGCATGGCTGACGTGAGCTCTGTGAAGTAGTGAATTTAAAGACTACAGGGATAGTATTCTGCCCAAATAGTTGAGACCATTAATCAGTGAACCATAAGAAAGTTTATGACCATTCCAAAACCAATCACACTTTTTATGAGCTTATTCCTGCTTTATGTGTGTGCTGCTGAATGTACGTGGACCCACATGACTAACACATTAAGATTTGTGACTGTGCCTCCTGTTTCAGAATACCTTGGGGCACAGTATTTGTGTGCTGGAGCAAACTGGCTCCTATATGTACACAATTAATGCAGACTGCTTATACCTAAATCTACTCGTAAATGTGACTGGGTTTGTTATTAAAAGCATTATATATAACTTATTTTGAGTATTGGACCTCTTTTGCATACATTCAGAAAATAATTAGTTTTGTTTAACAGACATGTCTCAGAACAGCAAAAACAAATGCCAAGTAGATTCAAAGTGACATTTTGTGATCAGTCACGACTGTATATGAAGAGAGATGGTTTGAAAATGACCACTAGGGTTGTGCAACAAAAATGTCTATCCCCTCTGAAACGAATTTTGTTTAGAAATGTTCAGTTTACTCAGTTGCACACCCCTACTGGTCATTTCTAAACCCACCTGTTTGCAAAGCACATTATTTACAACAACCACAGAGATTGCAATTCTGCAATAAATGGCTAAGACATTAAATATTGAGAAAATTCAGATGGTTAACTGAACCATAAGTTATCTGCTGATAGCGTGTGGTTAGATTTGTATCACCATAAATTGATGCAACTTATTGCTGTATGAACCCATGTGGGTAAGAAAGTAATGTTGCAAGCAGCGTTAAAAAAAAAAAAAAAAATCCTGGTATTCATGTTCACATACTGATGTGTTAATGCTTTGAAATAGAATTGTGTGCACATACAGCAGGGCTCTGTGGAGATACAGGAGCTTTGCAGGGGGGGTATCGTAGGCTTCATAATTTTTTTTTACTTAATTCATTTATTATAATGCACATTTAATAGGTGAGGGTTGACAAAGCCACCCATAAATGAACCATCACCTACACCTGTAAGCCTCTAATGTCTTACTGAAGTGCTGTTTTTTATTGTTCACACTACTTCAGAGATCTGGCCTGAGATCATCTGCAGTTCAGCTTGTTGCATGTACTGCAGTGCTCTCTGTTAGAATCTTTTATAACAAATACGTGCTGATCCCAGGTGAAATCTTTGACATCAATTGCTTTTATAATAGGCGTGATAGGTTCTAAACATAGGGAATACATTTTTCATTATAAAAATAGCCTTAAACATTTTTTTAAATGAAGCATAAAACGCTTAATTATACCTCTCTTATTTCAATCAGTCAGTTTCATTTTGCCAGGTATGTCAACCGAGAACAAATTAGCATTTTGAATAGTTATGAAAGCATAATCTTAATGCTTAAAAAAAAGTCATGAAACAATTTAAGTACATGAGAAGTCATATAAACCAAAAGCAAGCCGTGCATGAGTTCTACATATATTTATTAAATACATAAATAAACAGATGGTTATGTTCGACCCATGCCTATGGAATTATAATGTTATGTTACCACTGTATCAAAGTGGGTCAGAATCGAAGATGATTGCTGCTGTATTCCCATTCACAGCACAGCACAGCACCATATAAAATGTAATAGTGTATGGTTATAAACCAAATAACTTCATTCCATATTGGGATAAAGCGCTTGACAGAAACTGATTGCTATGTCAAGTTAGCTTCTGTGGTAAAGGATTAACCTTCTGCAAAGTAACAGTTTAGGACAATATTAGACATTTTAATACCTCATTCATAATGCTATCTTTAAAATCATAATTAAGTTATGAAATGATAAATAATAAAGTGAATAGGGGTCATTGTTCTTTTTGTCAGTTTAATGTAGTTTTCTGTCTATTTTTTCTTACACACATTTTCCACAGATGACACAACATTTCCTCTTTACAGTAGATAATGAATTAAACTCCATTTACAACTGGGTGGAATTTGAACAGGCTGGTTATAACAACTCTTAATCTGAGAGCTTTTAAATTGGTTGCAAATTGACCCCAATTTGCGATAATGAAGTGAGATCCTCACTGAAATATTAATTAATTCTTCAGATGCTGTTGAAAACATACTGTACAACTGATTCTGATAAACAAACATTCTTGAATAGACCAGTATGATTATTAACACAAATGGAGCAAGATAACCAGAATTAACTGAAATCACAAAATACAGGGTATGGCTGTAGCCTAACTGAAAAAACTTTGTAGGTTTGTTTTTCCCACTCAGGAATCTGTCTATTAAGCTTTAATCACATCTTTTAAAACTTCTTAAATACAGGTAAAAGTGAACTTCAGTCAGTGGCAGGCAGGGAAGTACTTGTCAGTTTGTCAGGCTATTTAATTGTAAAATAATGTAGCCATTAAGTGTGTTGTCGTGGTAACTGACAGCTCATTTTGGACTAAGAAACTCTCAGCCACCTCTTCCAGAATGAGAAAAGCTCTCGCTTAACTCGATAATGACAAGCTAGTTATTATCACATTGTGTGACTGAAAACAAAATTACAATAATATGAAAAATAATAACAACAATAGAGTGGCAGCTATAATTGCTTCACACAGAAGTTGTCAAGTGCCTTTCCTGTCCATTGACGGGAGTTTTCTTTTCATAATTGTGTTTTTTATTGTAATGCATTTAGTGTCCTCCTTATTTAGCTGTAAATTGAATGTTCTTCACGTTGAGCTGTGTCCTGTATAATCATTTCATGCTGATCTGTGCAGAACTTTAATTTAACTATGCAAGTTATTGCAATTCAAAGGAGAAACACGTCAAGTTAAACAATTCACGAACTTAAACACTTTCAAATTGTTTGTTTCTCAGTTTTATAACATATATTTTTTCCTTATAAAAACAGATTGTCCTCTATCACCAGAATTACAGTAGAAACTCCATGATAAACTCCAGCAAAAAATTAATCCAACGCCATGTTTAAGCAATAGCTCTACTTAGAAAGACTGGACCTTATTCTGGTGCCACTATCTGTTTGGTTTCATTAGTATTTCCACAGCAGCAGCACAATGTGGCAAGTGCCTTCGAAACCATAACATTTTGTTGAAGAAATATAGCCTACTATACTATACAGGGCATGGAAAATGTAGCCAGGCAAGAACGTTTTAATCTAGTATAGCTTTAGAAATCCCAGATGAGTTTCTACTGGTGGATACACTTTTGTTAACACAGAGTTATCACAATAGACTCTGAGAATGTGTCTACTGGCAACAGATTAAATGATCTTGTTTGATAACTACAGGTTAACAGGATCACCGTAACCCAATACACCACTGGATGCCTGCCCAGAACCTGAGCTCACAGTTCACATCAAAGAAGAAGAGGTGCTGATTACTGTTAGAGAACCAAACTTCAATTACCCTAGAAAAAGGCATTTAACCATAAAAGCAAGTCAGTTGTATATTTCTTGTCTTTCTGATATTAGCTGCTGTGGTGGAACGAAGGGCATTGTCTGAGTAACTTATATTATATCCCTAACAAAGATCTTATTGTGCTCGGGTTAGAGCTTAGAGCTTTTTTACAAAGTGATATTCTAATACAAAAAACACTGTTAGCATTTTTCCATTTCCATTTCTCTGTTTGGTCAGTACTAACAAATAATTGCAAATGTCTAATATTAACTAAAATATTCAACTGTAATTTCTAATTCTGAAAGGAAAGTTTGTAAGTGTGGTTTAATGGTCAGAGCAATGGACCCTCTGAGTGTTAAATCCCATGTCTGAGACTTATTAGATCTCAATTAGGTCATAATACAAATAAATAATACAAATACATGGATCAAACTGAATCTAAAAGGATACATATCACACTCTAAAGTCCATATGGCATTCTATATTTTATTTTTTGCATTAGTTTAATTAAAGCTAACTGTAGGAATTCATTTAAATACTGTCATCACTCGATTTTAATAAGAACGATTTTAAAATAAATGGATTTTAAATGCAAAACTACTAGTGGAATAATCCACATTACAGTTGTAAGATTAAACACTGGAAGTCCCTGCCTGTGAAATGAAAGGAGCTTATTGAATTGGCTCTTTTATGTCTCATGAGATCAGCAAATGGAAGTGTTATAACAAATCTGACTGGGTGGCATACTATACTGGAGTATAGATGAGAAGTTAATTAACTAATTAGCGGCATATTTCAAAACAAAATATATCCATACACTTGTAGTATCCATTTAATTGAAGCAGATTTGTTTCCTTGACATCAGCAGCAGCCCATTGAGCATTTTATTTATCATATACATGCGTCATTTCATTTACAATTAAAATAGAGGTAGCACGCTATGATTGTAACGCTGTTATTCCTGAAAAAAATATTCTTGACCCTGTCCTTTTTTATTATGGGTTTACAACAAACTTCAGTGCTGCGAAGGTGGGTGTAATTTTATGATAACTAGGGAGGGGCTAGGCTAGTATTTTGTATATTGTGCAATATGAGAACGTACCATTAATTAAACGCGCACTGCATTAAAAAGAGTGTTTACCGCAACTTTGTAAGATTTTAGAATGATATTACAGAATCGAATTTGACGTACCTAATCATGGTCATTTGGTTTTATAGCAGATCTGGAGCATCAACTCTGCTTTTTTTATGTCCGAGGATGGTTACATATCATTAATTGTTTAATGTTTCCATTAAGATTCCCTCATAGCATAAATACATTTGTTAATGTGCTGTGCTAATGTTGTGCCATTCCACTGCAGTTTTTTTTTTTTAACTACGTTCTATTAATATGTGTTTCATGCAGTTACCCTTCCTACTCACTTGGCAATGCGATCATCAGCATCAGTAGCTTCACTTTAAAGTGAATTTCAAGTTAAGTATATTTTTTGTATTAATACTTTTTCAACAGAGGAATCCGATGCTATGGTTAGTTGGTTGGTTGGATGGTTGGTGAAATGAAATGCTTATCTAATTTTTAACTAAAACACAGTGAATACTTTTGGGTCTGAAAAAGGTGGTAGATACTGGGTACTGTAAGAACACACCTAGTATCTGAAACATCAAAACACCAGTTAAAAAAAACAAGTTTACAATACAATATAGGATCTAGTCACAAATCACTATTTAAAGCCTTAATTAGTGTATTCATGTTAATGTTTCTGAACTGTTTAAAAATATTTAATGTCTACATCCCCACAGAGTGTAGGCTCCTTTTCACAGGCCTATAAACAGCTATTATGAAGGTCACAACTGCAGCCTGCATCACTCAAATCCATGGCGCGCGACTCCTGTTTTAGGGCATCTTAGGATATCTGTAGAGAAAGAAAACAAAAAAAATGCATGTGGGAGTTGCATCTGCAGCTGGATTCATCGACAGCTGTATACTTCTGGGACTGCAATTCCTGTCTACAGCTATGGCTGTATTAACAAATTCTGCTTCATAAAGTTGAATGAGACCTGCTGAATAATCACTTTGTAGTTTTCCATATACTTAATGAAAAACTGACAAAAAGCTGATGTTAAAAGCCAGTCAACAAAATTGTGGAACCAACAGGTTGTTTTTCTTTCATGCTTTTGTTCTTCTAAAACAAATCTTGCTCAATGAATTAGGTTTAAGAGATTTTATTTCAGCTCTATAGGTGGTCACTCAAGCCTGGTGCTGTCGGTAGCCCACAGGAGATCACTGGCACCAATTCCCAGCTATGCTAATTTAATACCTTTTGGAGTAAAAACTTGACTTTTTTTGTCCTTGGTAGGTACCCGTGATGGTTACTTCTACATTTTAATTCATATTTCCCTGAGCTATAAACAGAACCAAAAATATAAGCGTGTTGCGCTTTCGAGCAGAGAGGCCAATATGTAATCACATTAATGCGCATGTAGTTATATCCACTTTCTAAATGTTTATTGCCATCTGTCTCTTTGTAATCTGCTGCAAGTGGCCTTTCTGAACTCTCACCCTGCCTTTCAAGAGTTTCTATGGAAATAAGATGAATGTTTTTACATTGTTGGCAGTATGAGTGGGCAGACACCAACAACAGAGATTATACCCCGCAGTGTATGGCTATATGTAGTTATAAACTTACATTTGGTATTATTTATACATATAACAGACTCCTTGCACAGTTTATATTTTCTTTTTTGTATATATTTTATTTATAAGTCATTGGGAACAGAAAAATAATAATCAAAATCATGAAATGCTTTCTGATTGTTTTCAAAAGATGCATCTATGGGAAACTATAAAGTAGATAGCGTAATAGCATGGGCATGTTAAAATAAGTAAGGGTTTAACAAAACCTTCCTAGCACACGTGCTTCAATTGTTTGTCTAACACATTCTCATGCAAATTTATTTAACCACAATATAACTTTGCGATTCCCTGTTTATGCACTCCATTCCAGAGTAACTAATTATTACAAACTATGGTTCAGATTTATCAGCAGTTTTACTCCAAAGTGCAATATCAATTTTTTTTCTGAAGGGGAAATAAACAATCATAAGGAGGCCTAAGTTGTTTACTAATAACATTAGCCATTTAATAAAAAAGTGGTGTAAATTGTACATTACAGTAGTTTTAAAGCCCATGATCAATATAGACCAATTTATTGAGTACCAGCGTTAGTATTCCAATATGAAACCGATTATTTAAGCATCATCTTTGATCTTAAAGATTTAATGGCATGCCAATCCTCCAAGTACTTTCCCTACTTAGACAGAATGTGACACCATTTTCTGGTGTTAAAGTGTTACACTTTAATCCTTCCCTGTAAGCACACATCCTGTAAATATTTCATAATTTCATATTAAACCTTGCATTTTTCCAGCAGACTGGGTATTTAATTACGTAGCTGTACCTGTTACAGTATTTTTGAGCAGTTACATTTTTAAAATGTTTATCAAGATAGATGCGCTTGAATATTTTTCATGTTCATGTTGGTCTTTCAATATCTACAGGACATTTTAATAATCATGTCCAGCCTGCTGGATGCTACATCTGTATGAATAAAAATGAATATTTAGTTGACATTTTGGTCACACATCATGCAACATAAGATAGATATTGTAACAACTCCTAATTATGAATTTTGTGGGATAGAGGATGGTATGATTAGGTATACTGTAAAGAATGGGCCCAATTTGTGTTCAGTTTGCATCAGTAAAAAGGCCCACAGTTCCTACTATTAATTGTGTGTATATGAGTACGTGTGTTTATACACTATTGTCTTCAGGTTGTGTGTGAGTAAGTGTTTATTCCAAGACTTTTGGAAATTAAAATAAACCACATATTTTACCACATGAACATTGTTTACAGTCACATATTCAAGTAAATTGTCACAACATTATGTAGAAATGTATGCAGGTAATATCTGTCCCATGTAGTTTTCACTGTAGGATTGAATAGTCTGTGTGAATTCCTGCTTCGGCATCTACCTATAGTGTAACTCTGCATGCGGTGTGCGCTGCTTTGTTAGAGCTGCTGTCATTCAGCTTCATATACAAGGGCTTGTCTGCTTTGTGAACACAGAAAATGCTTGTTAAACAAAGAACATGGGACTATTGACAAATGCCCTGTTGGGGGACAGGGCCTCTGTGAAAGTGAGCACATCTCTAACACCATGTTGAATTGTTGGTTGATACAGTATTACGATTTACATATTTAACTCTGTGACAGTCTGGCTCAGAGGATAGAGAAATCAAAAATATATCTGATCCTTTACAGAATTGATAAAGATCAGCTTATTAATAGCATGGCAGTGTCATTATTGAAACCAATTCAAAGAGATGGCATGCAGTCACACAGGTTGTCTGCCCCTGCAGTAGAGCACCCACAGCAGCTACAGAAAATCGGAAGACAAGATAAAAGTAACAGTGGTTGATTTGTAATAACAAGTACAGTGTAAAGAGAGAGATAAAGGAGATAGTTTCACATTGAGTTGCATCAGGCAATTCTTTTCATAAGAAATGAAGACATCTGAGTTGTCAAAACCACCCATTAGGGAACACCTGATAACAAAGCCTTTGGTTTATTTCTTCAGCCTTGATGATAAGAACAAGTGGATTCTTGGGTACTGTAAACTGAAAATAATGCATTGGGACAAACCTTATTTTTAATATAAACGCCACTAAAAAGCCAGTCCCTAAACATTAATTACATTTTTTGAAACACGGGTTGGACCTTGTCAATATTAGTGTGGTCAGATGAAAAAAAGAAAACCTGTCTAATTGCTTCTCTGTGGGCTTGGACTGTCATCTCTGAACTTTGTCTTCACCTGTGTAATCAAACGCATGAGCCCCGCTTACATACTATACGTTCAAATAGGAATTACCTCAAATAAAATAAGCATTTATTTATGGACAAGAGTGTATATGTTTTCTAGTATGGATGTTTATTGCTTGTGAATGACTTATTGGATCAATTTGAGTTCCCTCAACAATTAATAGATCTATGAGGTTCATCAATAGACCTAGTAAGTTGATAGTTCACCAGTACCCTTACCAATATCTTACAAGTATATATATATATATATATATATATATATATATATATATATATATATATATATATATAGGCTCTAAGAGCCAGGTGAACCTCGTCCTGGCTCACTTCCGTGGCCTTCTGGGGGATGTAGTCTTATATCCAGTCCCAAGACAACATTTTTTTTTCTCTCTCCTCCCCCTACTCTGCCACAATATATTTTGATTTAATTTTTAAGTTAGTGGTCCTGACAAGGCCAGTTAGTTCTATTTTATCTAATTCTGCTAATCAGGCTGACAGACCTGTTAAATGATGGATGGGGCTGTAATTTTTTTTAACCTTGCTCCTATTCTTGCTCTTTGCCCCGGAGGACTGCCACATTAAAACTAAAAGGTTCATCCCGATATTGAAAACTCCTGAACAAATATTGAGTAATTGCTTTTGGCTAGCAAGGTAATTGGCTTGTACAAGAGAGGGGAAAACATGTTGATAGTGCACTGTTAACATGATGACATCAGCAGACCAAAATTACGGACACTGCACGTATAAATAAATAAGCATATCATTAGCAGGATCATTAGCATGTATCCCGACACTAAATATTCACAAAGACATCTTTAAGCTGAACACTCAGTTCTGCCGAGAAGGGAAAGAAGACTGGATTACATACAGCTGAATAAGCGCTTCTCGTCTCTGAGGTCACTTGTCTCCTGCTGGCCGTGGGGGTCTCGGTGTGAAATAATTACTGAACAGCGTGTAAACAATGCGAGTTGTGAAGTGCGCTCTTACAGAGGCAGACATAGACATTTTATTCTTTTTCTTGCGTTGGTTCCACAGGGACAGACAGCAGAGAAATTTGATTAAATGGATGCCCAGGGGTCACGACCCTGTCTAAGCACACTGCAGCTCTCAGCATTAATCAAATAATGTTAAAAAATGTTGACCTTGCAGTGTTTGAAAATTGAGTTGATACAGAGCAAACCTGTTGGCTCTGTGTGTGTGTGTGTCTATATGTGTGTCTAAGCATTTTTCAGACCAAGCTATTGCACCCTCATAATTGTGATGCTTTTTAGAGCACAATTCCCACATTCTTGATTAAAAGTTCAAAGCCGCCTGCTTTATTTTCATAATAAATGCACTGTGTATATGTTATTCGGACCTCAACTAATAAGAGTTAACCAAGCTGGATGTAACTCAAGTCAGTGTTAAAAAGCCTGTTTCTCCTCATTAGCTGATGGGGTTCATTGGGATACACAACACAGCCCCATTGATCATCCTCAGAGCAGATCGAGGACTCTCCACCCAGTATCCTAATCAATGGCAATGACTTTATATGCTGATGGGTTTCAAAGTAGCATTGAGAAAAACAAAATGTCTGCAGTTGTTGCAGCTCTTTACTTAATAGTTATGATCATTGCTCTGTCATTTTGAGTAAATTATACTTCATTATTTCAATATAGGATCATTTTAAATCCATTTTAAAATCCCAAACTGGATTTGGGCCTTCCCAGCTGGACACCGGAATCTCCACTGAACATATTCTAACAACCAAGAAATGTCATGCATTTATAACTCAAAATTCAAGATTCAGGATTTCCTGTGCTGTGTACACCACTGCAGCTTGCATGAGTGGATCCCTCACAACACAGCAAGTGGGTTTTAACAAGAAACATTTATTTTAAAGCGAGATAGCATGACAGTTTATTTTGGTCCCTATGACAAAGAGTCCCATGCTGCACACCAGTCACATTGCTTTCTTTGAGTTGTTACAGTACCGTGTGTGTACATTTATAGTGTTATCTAAGTGAGACACACATATTATTTTATAGTCTTTGGAAAGTAAATGCATATGCATATATCACCAGTTTACAGGGTTGTGATATGACTGCCGAACAATTCTCTTACCAAGAAAACACGTTATCATAGATGCAATATCTTGAGAAAGGGTACTGTTTCGTAATCCTGAGGCGCAATAAGTGACCTCTGTAAAGAACCTCACATATTGGACTGTCTTTTGTGAACCTATGTACTGCCTGTGAAATTATCATTTTGTGCCTTTACCTCTATAGATGTGTCATACAATAAATGCTGGATAGAGATTGTGTTAAACAAGGTACTGCAAACATATGAAGGATTTATAATAGTTTATTTACAAAAAATAACTTGAAAGATATGTTCCATTTTTATTTCTTCTCTGTGTCCAAATCAAGGAAAGTTGCAGCATTAGATTTAACCAACATAATGGTCACCTTTATATATGTATATAGCCATAATATTACAACTGAATTTAGGAACAAAAATGAGTGGAACATTCTTTGAACAATAAGCCACAACTGAACTGCAGAATACCTGGAAGTAAAACCACAACAATGTGATAAAAAGGAAGTAAAGCCACTTAGGTTTATCCATGGGGATTATTCCAAGCACACTTTTTTCAAATGGGGGTTTAGCCTTGATTATAATAGGAGGGGGTGCTTTTCAAATTAACTTTTCAAGAAGCTGCCATTCTCTGCAGGTTATTTTTTTTGTTTTTAACAAAAGACTGTGTTAGTAAAATAAGAACTGCAACTCCAATGCTTAATGGTTCTGTTTCTTATCTATTTTGCAGTTGCTGTTTTTCATTTGCACTACCTTGTAAACCAGGACCTTTGTTTTATAATATAAACTGTTTGATTTAACTGGACGCCTCCATTTTCAGATTTTTAAAAGAAGGTGTAGTTCAGAAATGACTGCTGAAAATGTACATACAATAAAGGGCTAAGTACAAATGTCTTTGGATAACTAATAGCTACCACAACAAGGTTATTCTTGTGGACATTATTAGGACATCTGTATTCTAGTTAAACAGCTTGCAAATATGCTGATAAAAGCAGCAGTTAATTTATAGTACCATAAAGTTAACTTCACCTTCACTTATTATCTGAAAATATTTATTGCATACTGTTAAAAAGTCTGGAATTAAATTATTTATTGCCGTTTATTCAAAACATTAAGTAAGCAGCCCCAAGCTGTTATTTTGAGTCAAATGTTTGTTAAAAACAAACTGAAATAATACAGATAAGAGTCTAGCATTGGAAACAGGAACTGTCAGCGTTCTTGAGTAAACATGCTGCTGGCTGAATGAATGCAGCTCTATATCTCAGCTGTATTGAGTCTTTCTCAGGAAACACAATGTGCTGTGGGCTTTCTTTTCTGATCATATATGTATAGTGTTTGATTTTTCCATTATCTACTTATTGAATACAATTATAATTACATTTTCAAAGGCAGTCTGTATTTAAGGGTCTTATATTCTAGAAATGATTGATATCTTGCAGATCTTGAAGGAAACCGAAGAAATCCACCTGCACCCTATTACTGTACTATACAATAGAAATATTTGTCTAACGATAAGTACTACTGTTTGTAAAACAATAATTGAAGAAATGTGACTTAGCTAATTATTCAAAGTTATCCCACTTTCTATCAACACATCATTGCCAGCACTCTTGTCCGCTCCTTAATGTTTGTGGTCATGCCTTCAACACCAAGCGGTTTGATGCACTGTATAAATGACCCAAAGGCAAACCTGTGGCTGCAAATCAGATGTTGGTGTTAGAGTTCTTCCAGTCGCACATCCATGATTACAGCTTGCACATGTCGAAATCACTATAATAGATCTGCCATAGGGTCAGTCATACACCAGCAATCAAACCATCAGGTGAAGAGGCTATGCTATCAGAAAGCTGCCAAAAAGAGCATTGTTACTTTTTATATAATGTTACAACAAACCCAGTTTGAATCACCTTCATAGAACACAGTTTTAGGGTTTTATTTCTCCCAGAACTACAGGCAGAATATGTTAATGGGCCATATATTTGGAAACCAGATCCCCAGGGTATTGCAACAATAATATTTGCTCATCAAATCATTTGGATAACCCTGAATGTAATAGTACAGTAGCACAATATATCATAGCATTTCTTTCTTCTGTAATCCTGTTCCCACCAGTATATATTTCTCCTTGTTTGAATAATGAGCTGTAAAATTTAATAATTCACTTTGTTCACAATGTCTCGTGCTGCATAAAAGCAGCACCTTTTATAGTTTAGTAGCCCCTGGGAAAAAAGTTTTACAGATATGTCTGTAAAAACCTTAATTTTAATTTAAAGTTGTATAATGTTTAATAAAAATAGATCAAACTGCTATGTAGCAAAAAGCTTAAGCCGAGTTTATCTTGAGAAATAGTAAAGATTTATCTTGAGATAACAATTCTGTGTACAGCACTTCTCTTTTTTACCATATTTTTAACTGAAAATATTCTGACTTCCCCTATATTGAATATCGTACATAAAAACTTGTTTTATTTCTAATACGATTTAAGCTTTCGAGTGCAATGTAAAAGGAAGCAAAGGGGTCTTATTTTAATGTTGGCAGTCTCATGTTTGTTTAAAACCATTTGTTTCCTCTTTATAGAAACCTTTTTTTTTATTAGCACAAGCAATCCTTTCCTGGGATACAAATATTAATATAAAGTTATAGTTTCAGTTTCTTTTGGGGGGGAGGCAACAGCAATACTTATTAATGTTTATGTCTGTCCACTATTTGCTTATTCAGTCTCATGGAGTGTTTTGTTCCAATCAAGTGCGATTTAGATTTTCCCAGGGCCATAAAATAAGCAATGAATCAACAGGCACACACAGAGAGAGGACAGGGCGACAGGAACTCTAAATGATGATGGCGGTAAATGTACCTAATCCGGTTAAAGACCTCGGCACATCTCCTTTTACATCCCAGTCCAGATGTTTGGCTCTAGCTAATTGGATATTTGTAATTAATCCATGTCATCTCTGAAGTTCACAAGTTGATTGAAACTGCCCCCTCCTCTTCCCCCACTTCTTGAACCCAGACAATGAAAACAATGATACTGTAGAGCTCATTTTCTCCTTTCTGATTTCATGCACCAGCTGCTGGCCTCTTTGTTACTGCATTTTATTTAACCCTCTGGCCAACTTTTTAAAATAATAATTTTCTCTGACCATCTGGTTAATGTTGAAAAAAAAGTAAATAGTGCCATACTCCCGGTTTAACACACAGACACAAACACAAACACAAACACGCACACACACAGACCAAGGTCAAGTTTATAACCTCCAATTTGAGGACTGGTTTGCCAGAATGATAAGCAAAGGCCAAAGTATAAGACTTCTAGGGCTGTCTGAGTTAAACTTGAATATGCATTTGCATTGTAATGAAAACAACCAGCTTCCAAGTCTTATTCTTGCAGCTACTTAAAAGTAAATACAAATGGTGTTTTTACATGGATAGGGACTAAAGAAATGCAAATTTAAATTTAATAATGAACAGAGGTATTGTTATCTAGTTGTAGTATACCAAGCTGTTGTCTGTGTCTGCCTGTATTTATTTATTTATTTATTTATTTATTTATTTATTTATGTGTTTTTAATAATTTATTTAGGCTTGTTTCATTGATTTGAGTGGCAGCATGGATTGTTCATGTTTAAATTTGTAAAAATGTACAACACTTTTAAAATGTCATAAACCTGTGAATTGGTTTCCATTTTTAATTCTTGCGGGATTGTGAATAAAAGGGAGAACTCCAATTGGATGTTCTGTAATAGTGTGTGCCAGGTTGAATGAATACAAAGCAGGTGGATTAGCAGATAGATACTATAGTCTAGCAGAATTAGAAGAGTGTACTGCTCTTGAAGCGCCCATGACTGTTTATCTGAAACAAAACCCCAGTTTAATAATTCAGGAACTCTTACATGTGGTCGTCATTATTCCAGGGCCCGTAGCTGGGGTTATTTGGTTTTTTTTTATAATGTAAACATTAATAATAAAAGATGCAGTATTACTTTACATGGGGTTTGAGTTCTCACAGTAAACAAAGGCCAAGGCTAGATAGAGAAGACAGAGCCTTCAGAAGGAGAATAAATTAGAGACAGAAAGAAAGAAGTTGCTCAGATTAAATGTTTGATTTGAAATTGTACTGCATGAGCAAACAGTTAAAGATACGTGTTCCATAATGAATGAAAAGTGTTTATTTAACTATTTTCATTTATTACATTTTTTGAATATGTGCTTCTTGAGTGTATAATTATGACTATTTGCTTTGTATACCAATTGTTGAGGCCCACTTATATACCATGCTTTTCTTTAGGAACACGTTTTATAAACTGATGCTCTCAGTTTATATATGTGTTTATATGAGCTGGGAAGCTGTTGATTTTTTCTTTAGACATTTCCGAATGATGGGTAGTAAAATTACTTTGGTAGCCCCCTGTTAAAAAATGGCCCAGGACTTGTGGATAAAAATGGCAAAACATTTGTGATTGTGCTTAAAAGCCATTTGCCACAATGTGTAGTACACAGGAGGTAACAGTTGTCAGTAAAAGTAAACCAAACAGATAGGTCAGGTTTCATTTTTTTTGGTGAACAGTTTGGCTTGCTCATTCTATTCTGCAAACTCTATAATGGCAATACAAGACATGCAGTACATAAGAAGCATTTACAAGCACAATCCCAGCCTCCCGTTGCCTGGTAAAGAATCCTGGAATGTTGCAGCATAATGATAGCTGTGGTATTTTGGGGGGCAGTTATCATACTTGCAGACAGATTCTCATGCTGCCAGTGACTTACTGCAGCATCACGCAATATACACATCTATATAAAAACGTCTATAATTAGTTGATTGTTGGCAATTGAAACTCAACACTAAACAGCATGTGACTGGTCATGTATAATTTCTATCCCAGCCCATAATCATTTTTTGAAGATGAATGCCTAGATCTTATAGCTGCTTTAAATTATTAAAGTTGTCTCTCCTTGTTGTTTTATTGAACCTGCAAAGCACACTCCAGATCCCAGGGGACCCAAGCAGTGCACACATTAGGGTCTGATGATGTATTGCATTTATCTTCATTCATCCCACTAGGGAACACATTGTTGCATTTTCCTTTTCTTTTCACAATGATCAAATGAATCGAGGTGGCCCATGCAATTTCAGTTCCATGGTCTTGTGAAAGGTCAGATGTATCTCCATGGAGCATGGTGAGTAGATTGAAGATTATCGTAGTCAACTGTCAAGGCAGTTGATAAGAACATTGATTAGCAAAGTGCATGAGTACAATGGAAGAGCCTGATTTTAAGAGATGACAGCAGCTGATTCGTATATGAGTTTGGTAATCCGACTTTCTTACTAGCAGGATGTTAGTATCAGAACTGAATGTGCTTTCCCTTGGCTATTTATTTATGTTCTGGTATTGCTTTACAGTGTGCTGGAAAAATACACACACACACACACACACACACACACACACACACACACACACACACACACACACACACATATTGTTCACAATTTGGAAAACACTGTATCTCTGATTACCCTTTACAGAAACATTTTTGTTGTGTATGTTGAAATGTGTCATACCTTGATTAACAGTCTAAGCTAGAAATCTGCATGGTAACTTCAGAGTTGTACTTTGTTTAGTTTTCAAAAACTTTGTTCAGTGATGGTAATATATTCAGGGTTCTGTTTGACTGGAATCAACAAGAAAAGCCAAGTTCACACAACGAGACAGTGGCTAAGCCGGCATTTGAGTTCTATGAAATAACAACAAGTAAACAAGAACACCCCCCCAAACTTTCTTGGAAAAAAGCTGAATAATTACAAAATTGTCCTATCTATAGTTGGAAGGCATTGCGGCATTGATCAGACAAGTTGAGTGCCACAATGGCTGTGACAGACACATACTGCAGTGATACACAATAGCGGTTATCAACTGATTGAGTGCACTGGACTGTCAGTGTAAAAAGAACTGCTCCCCCCTCCCACTGCTCGCCCACCCTGAGACCCGAACACAACCTCCCCTGCAGTGAGCCTGCGGTGACCTAGAGATGCCCTCTTCATTAACAGCATTCCAACACAATATTTGTTTAAAAAGGAATCAATTAAATTCAAATCTCTCTGAAACCTGGCTTTGGAAGGAAAACACAAAGCAATCAATGTTTAGATTGTGCAGCAACAGCATCTTTACAAAAACACACACCGTTAATTGCTTTATGCAAAAGCTTCAGCTGGTGGAATGTATGCTGTCCAACTTTAATGTTTTTTTTTTTTGTGGTTGCTGTTTATTTTTGAATATTTATTTTAAAAAAAAATGTTAAAAAGAACAGTTTTTTTGGTGATTTAAAACAAAAAGTGATTTTTTTTGGTGCCACATTAGATATGTGCTATAGAACTGTACATATAGTAGGGTATATAGCTGTATAATAGCTTTGGACCCAGTGAATGCATGGTTCAGTAAACATTCACACGCTTGTATTGTATTACCTTTAGAAGTGATTCCACAATTTACATCTGCATTAGCAGTGAAACGGTTCCCTTTTTTTACGAGGTAAGAAGGTCATTGTTGAGCAAATATAATGTTATGTACACAGTACGCTATTCTGTTCCAAACAAAACTAATGTAGTATGTGCAGTGGTATACATTTAGAAAGCAAAACTGAGTTGGTTACAATACCCAAGGCTATTATTTTGACACTACTGTATAGCTAGTACCCCTATATTGTTTGTAACCAGAAATACTTTTTTAATCTTTTAATTTATCTTAGGCTTCCTTAAGAATGCCGTATAATAATGGTGATGGAATGTTTTTTTGAAATAAATTAGCTTGCCATACAGACGTTGCTGGTGGTCTAATCAGCAGTAAAATGATTACTCGTTGATACCAGTATCTTCGCCGTTATGTATATATGGAACTAACATTACTCTCTCTTCAGCCTAAGAAAGTGTTTTTGAAATGCACAGAATGAAAAGAATGCACTTTGCAAAATGGGGGATGCTTTGTTTTTGTTCGTTTGATCACAAGGGGTATTTTCCCCAGCTTATAAAAACAAATCTTGACCGCTGCAAGGTGCTCAGTGTGTATGGGAATTCAACAAATTGCTGTTTGCCACTTTGCTGCAGTGGTGTGTCTTCTGGATTGAGCCATCGACCTGCCTTTTTGCATGTAGGACAACACTGCCCACACTGACTACATTCTGTCCACTTTGACCTTGAAGCTCTGCAACACAGTTGGTAAAGTAATGCAATATGACTAAGATAATGTTGTTTACATATACTTTAAGTGGAGTGACATTATACTGAAGCAAGTGTCACATCACCCCAACGTGAAGAAGGACCAAATTACCATAATCCTCTGAATACTAAAATGTCTTGCTCATGTTCGGAATGATAATTGAATTGTTCATGTCATTGGGAAGTGTGTTTTTGTATGAACATCAGATTTCAGTTACATAATAATTACATTCTAGTCATAGTACTGGATTCTCATACTGCATTACAATTAAGCAGTAAAGAACACTGAGGTGTACAGCTATGGCCAACAGTATTGCCTCACCTACACTTTTAGGATTGAGACATTAATTAAAAAAATGATATATATATATATATATATATATATATATATATATATATATATACAGTACTGTGCAAAAGTTTTAGGCAGGTGTGAAAAAATGCTGTAAAGTAAGAATGCTTTCAAAAATAGACATGTTAATAGATTATATTTATCAATTAACTAAATGCAAAGTGAGTGAACAGAAGAAAAATCTAAATCAAATCCATATTTGGTGTAACCACCCTTTGCCTTCAAAACAGCATCAATTCTTCTAGGTACACTTGCACAAAGTCAGGGATTTTGTAGGCATATAGTCAGGTGTATGATTAAACAATTATACCAAACAGGTGCTAATGATCATCAATTCAATATGTAGGTTGAAACACAATCATTAACTGAAACAGAAACAGCTGTGTAGGAGGAATAAAACTGGGTGAGGAACAGCCAAACTCAGCTAACAAGGTGAGGTTGCTGAAGACAGTTTACTGTCAAAGTCATACACCATGGCAAGACTGAGCACAGCAACAAGACACAAGGTAGTTATACTGCATCAGCAAGGTCTCTCCCAGGCAGAAATTTCCAAGGCAGACAGGGGTTTCCAGATGTGCTGTCCAAGCTCTTTGAAGAAGCACAAAGAAACGGGCAACGCTGAGGACCGTAGACGCAGTGGTCGGCCAAGGAAACTTACTGCAGCAGATGAAAGACACATCATGCTTACTTCCCGCAATCGAAGATGTCCAGCAGTGCCATCAGCTCAGAAATGGCAGAAAACAGTGGGACCCTGGTACACCCATCTACTGTCCGGAGAAGTCTGGTCAGAAGTGGCCTTCATGGAAGACTTGCGGCCAAAAGTCATACCTCCGACGTGGAAACAAGGCCAAGCGACTCAACTATGCACGAAAACACAGAAACTGGGGTGCAGAAAAATGGCAGCAGGTGCTCTGGACTGATGAGTCAAAATTTGAAATATTTGGCTGTAGCAGAAGGCAGTTTGTTCGCCGAAGGGCTGGAGAGCGCATACGAATGAGTGTCTGCAGGCAACAGTGAAGCACGGTGGAGGTTCCTTGCAAGTTTGGGGCTGCATTTCTGCAAATGGAGTTGGGGATTTGGTCAGAATTAATGGTCTCCTCAATGCTGAGAAGTACAGGCAGATACTTATCCATCATGCAATACCATCAGGGAGGCATCTGATTGGCCCCAAATTTATTCTGCAGCATGACAACGACCCCAAACATACAGCTTAAAGTCATTAAGAACTATCTTCAGCGTAAAGAAGAACAAGGAGTCCTGGAAGTGATGGTATGGCCCCACAGAGCCCTGATCTCAACATCATCGAGTCTGTCTGGGATTACATGAAGAGAGAGAAGCAACTGAGGCTGCCTAAATCCACAGAAGAACTGTGGTTAGTTCTCCAAGATGTTTGGGCCAACCTACCTGCCGAAGTTCCTTTAAAACTGTGTGCAAGTGTACCTAGAAGAATTGATGCTTGATGCTGTTTTGAAGGCAAAGGGTGGTCACACCAAACATGGATTTGATTTAGATTTTCTTCTGTTCACTCACTTTGCATTTAGTTAATTGATAAATATAATCTATTAACATGTCTATTTTGAAAGCATTCTTACTTTTACAGCATTTTTCACACCTGCCTTAAACTTTTAGTACTATATATATATATATATATATATATATATATATATATATATATATATATATATATATATATA
>JAGXEW010001353.1:0-21972 GCA_030684275.1 Acipenser oxyrinchus oxyrinchus | reverse complement strand
GTATATATATATATATATATATATATATATATATATATATATATATATATACATACAGTACTGTGCAAAAGTTTTAGGCAGGTGTGAAAAAATGCTGTAAAGTAAGAATGCTTTCAAAAATAGACATGTTAATAGATTATATTTATCAATTAACTAAATGCAAAGTGAGTGAATAGAAGAAAAATCTAAATCAAATCCATATTTGGTGTGACCACCCTTTGCCTTCAAAACAGCATCAATTCTTCTAGGTACACTTGCACAAAGTCAGGGATTTTGTAGGCATATAGTCAGGTGTATGATTAAACAATTATACCAAACAGGTGCTAATGATCATCAATTCAATATGTAGGTTGAAACACAATCATTAACTGAAACAGAAACAGCTGTGTAGGAGGAATAAAACTGGGTGAGGAACAGCCAAACTCAGCTAACAAGGTGAGGTTGCTGAAGACAGTTTACTGTCAAAAGTCATACACCATGGCAAGACTGAGCACAGCAACAAGACACAAGGTAGTTATACTGCATCAGCAAGGTCTCTCCCAGGCAGAAATTTCAAGGCAGACAGGGGTTTCCAGATGTGCTGTCCAAGCTCTTTTGAAGAAGCACAAAGAAACAGGCAACGTTGAGGACCGTAGACGCAGTGGTCGGCCAAGGAAACTTACTGCAGCAGATGAAAGACACATCATGCTTACTTCCCTTCAATCGGAAGATGTCCAGCAGTGCCATCAGCTCAGAACTGGCAGAAAACAGTGGGACCCTGGTACACCCATCTACTGTCCGGAGAAGTCTGGTCAGAAGTGGCCTTCATGGAAGACTTGTGGCCAAAAGCCATACCTCCGACGTGGAAACAAGGCCAAGCGACTCAACTATGCACGAAAACACAGGAACTGGGGTGCAGAAAAATGGCAGCAGGTGCTCTGGACTGATGAGTCAAAATTTGAAATATTTGGCTGGAGCAGAAGGCAGTTTGTTCGCCGAAGGGCAGGAGAGCGCACACGAATGAGTGTCTGCAGGCAACAGTGAAGCATGGTGGAGGTTCCTTGCAAGTTTGGGGCTGCATTTCTGCAAATGGAGTTGGGGATTTGGTCAGAATTAATGGTCTCCTCAATGCTGAGAAGTACAGGCAGATACTTATCCATCATGCAATACCATCAGGGAGGCATCTGATTGGCCCCAAATTTATTCTGCAGCATGACAATGACCCCAAACATACAGCGAAAGTCATTAAGAACTATCTTCAGCGTAAAGAAGAACAAGGAGTCCTGGAAGAGATGGTATGGCCCCACAGAGCCCTGATCTCAACATCATCGAGTCTGTCTGGGATTACATGAAGAGAGAGAAGCAACTGAGGCTGCCTAAATCCACAGAAGAACTGTGGTTAGTTCTCCAAGATGTTTGGGCCAACCTACCTGCCGAGTTCCTTCAAAAACTATGTGCAAGTGTACCTAGAAGAATTGATACTTGATGCTGTTTTGAAGGTAAAGGGTGGTCACACCAAATATGGATTTGATTTAGATTTTTCTTCTATTCACTCACTTTGCATTTAGTTAATTGATAAATATAATCTAATAACATGTCTATTTTTGAAAGCATTCTTACTTTTACAGCATTTTTTCACACCTGCCTAAAACTTTTGCACAGTACTGTATATATATATATATATATATATATATATATATATATATATATATATATATATATATATATATATATATATGTCACATTTAATTTGAGTCTGTATGTTATTTCACATTCTTTAAAGTTTTACCCATACCCCCTAATTATATGAATCTGTAAATGGTAACATGTTTTTATTTATGTAGGCTGTCATCACGTTCAGGGATATTATTCTGTCTGTTCTAGTTCATGACCACCTTCAACATCACTACCCGAGCACAGTGTTAGTGTCAACATACGTACTGAAATCTTCAGTTCAACTTTAGCACAACAATCATTCTGAAGAATGGTACTTTGCGAGCCCAGGCAATGGCTTGTCACTGATGCCAATGGTTCAATCCGCTATCTAGCATTTCAAACACTTTTAAAAGCTTTGCTTTTCTGTACATCACCCTCGGTCAAGATACTGTATGGTAAACAGCAAGTGTTTGGAGTTAAGTACAGGGTTTCAATTCTCAGCAACCTGTAATCGTAAGGGTTAGTAAGGCAATTGTCATAGTAAGCATGTTGGCTAGTTGTTCATCCCATTTGTACATTGGGTACAATTTATTCTTTACAGGTATAATATTAACATTTGTTACATAAAAATGAATGAACAGGCCAATATCAGAATTCATTTGAGACCACAATTCATAATTAAAATAGGAATAATATATTTTATCTCAATTAAATAAATTGATTTATTCATTATATAGCTACTTCAGCTTTTGCAATTTTTGGTTTGGGATCATGAAATACAGTACAATCAGTTTAAATGACTGGGTATATTCAAAAACAGTGTCTCACACTCATTTATACTCTCTTATGGTATACAAATAATGAGAATACAACTGTTACACAAGGGACTGGCTGAATATATTTCTGCTAGTGTTCAGTGTACCGCTGTGGCATATGATTTACATCTCATGCACTCATCTGTTGTATATCTCATCTGTTGTATATATGAGCTGTAGATTCTGAATTTTTAGACACACTTTATGAATCAGTACTTATGAGGCAACTGTTAGTTGTATTCAATTCTACATAACAGGCCAGAATTTCAAAAGGGTCTAAATTTTGATTAAACATTTCAAGATGCTTATGCAACTGTCTGCTTTTTGAATTTAGAGTACCTAAGTCACCACAATTGTATTCTTTTGAAATGACATTAGACTAAACGTAAAAGAAACACATTTGAAAATCTGGCCTAATATGCTTCCCCTTCTCTTTTGACATGTTTTTCACTATCTTTTTCTCTTGCTAGTTTGTTGCTCAGCCAAACTGTCAACAGTTGCTGGCCTCACGCTGGTATGATGAGTTTCCCGGATGGAGAAGACGCCATTGGGCAGGGAAGTTCATAACATGCGTATTTATAGGACTTATGTTTCCAGTATTCTGTGTGTGTTACCTAATTGTCCCAAAAGCCCGTTCGGCCTGTTCATCAGAAAGCCCTTCATAAAGTTTATTTGTCACACTGCATCCTACTTGACTTTCCTGTTCCTGCTGCTTCTGGCATCACAGCATATCGTCACAACTGATCCAAAAGACAAGGACCTCCACCAACCATTGTGGAGTGGATGATTCTGCCTTGGGTTTTAGGTAAATCGCAATGGATACCATCTACTATAAATGTTCAAACATTTCCCAATTAAATAACTAAGACAAATTAAGTTGTGCATGATAATGTTCTTCAGAACAAAAATCTAGTTAATGTATCTTAATGTGTAGTATAATGTGTATGCATTCGTTTTCAATGAACTCAAGTTAATCAGCAATACCTAGCTATTTTAAAATTAAATTCACTTAGGACTAAACTGAGTACAGTACAGTAACATAGTAAATATGAAGTCTTTTTTTTAAATGTGGGACATGGCTTACATATTTTAATGGATGTTTGTTATATTTATAGGTTTTATATGGGCTGAAATAAAACAGATGTGGGATGGTGGACTTCAAGATTACATTCATGACTGGTGGAATCTGATGGATTTTGTAATGAATTCTTTGTACCTAGTTACAATTTCTCTTAAAATTGTTGCCTATTTTAAGGTAATGAGGTGTCTAGTTACTACTAGTATTTATATTTTTACTACTATTGCTGCAGCTACATACACTAATAATACTGATACTAAAACTACTACGACTACTACTACTAATACTAATTCTTATTAACTGTAGTGATTTTTCATTCTTTTTAATAATGGTAAATAAAACCTTATTCATTTTAAAACCATTTTGTATTGGCAGACTGTTAACTGTCAGTTTCAGTTATATTTGGTTATGTGTGTCAAACAAACATGAAAGCAGAGGGATTCAGTAAAATGAACAGCAGAGTGCAGCTACAACAAGGATGTTTTATTTACAAACCTTGTTCATGTTGTTTTCTTATCCCCAGTACAGTGGGTCAAGGCCACGAGAGGAATGGGACATGTGGCATCCTACACTTGTGGCTGAAGCGGTTTTGCCATTGCAAACATCTTTAGCTCTTTGCGCTTGATCTCACTCTTTACTGCAAACTCCCACCTAGGGCCTCTGCAGATATCTCTTGGCAGGATGTTACTGGACATTCTAAAGTTTATGTTCATCTACTGCCTGGTGCTGTTAGCCTTTGCAAATGGATTAAATCAGCTATACTTTTATTATGAGACTAATGAGCCTGATACATGCAAAGGGATACGGTGTGAAAAGCAAAATAACGCATTCTCCACGTAAGTTATTTTGACTTGCATTTCTAGTGTTAATCATAGTGACTAACTTTGTAGCTCTGTAAAGTTTTGTGGACAGTTCACTATAGGCTGCATTTTCAAAACGTTTTTGAAAAACACTGAATGATTTTGCTGTAAGTGTTTGTAAGTTAAGTGTAAGTTACTGTGTGTTTTTAAACCCCAAAGGGTAATTCCTGCCAAGCGGAACACATTCTGGTGAGGTGCTTCCTCCATTTGTGTTTGATGATACATTGTATCACTAGGTGCTGTGTGCAAGCAAAGAAGCGCTGTGTAACTCAATCCTTGCAGGGTGAGCAAGTGTTTAAGGAAGTAAAAATAACAATTTTGATGCCCTTTGAACCTATTTTATTCCATTAGGGGATAACCTAGACATATAACATACAGGGCAATCATTATTTTAAAGCATGTTTCATGTGCCTCCCAACAAAAATATGAATTGACATTGCTGCACTGTATGTGCAGCAATGAAATGACCCCAAACTCTTTATAAGGGTTTCAGTAATACCAGATCTTAATACATTAAACAGACTTTACATGCAGTAGTGTAAGTTTAAATGTTATTAATAGGGTGCACTATTTCAACTGGAAATCAATACAGCTTTGTTAAATTAACCTGCCTTCATTGTACTTTTGTAGATTATTTGAGACCCTGCAATCTTTGTTCTGGTCCATATTTGGACTGATCAGTCTGCACGTGACGAATGTCAATGCTCGACACGAGTTTACAGAATTTGTGGGGCCACAATGTTTGGAACCTACAATGTCATCTCTCTTGTGGTGTTACTAAACATGTTAATAGCCATGATGAACAACTCCTACCAACTTATTGCTGTAAGTTTTACTTATCTTTTCTCAAAAATGCAACATTAAAAACATGAATCTTAGAGCAAAATAAATGAACTATAGATGTCAGAGAAGTTAATTAATACTATACTACTACAACTACTACTACGACTACTACTACTACTACTAATAATAATAATGTGTCAGTAACAGACGTTATGTAAGCAATCCCAGATAGAGTTATTTTGACTTGTTTTAATAACTGCTTAATTGTTTCATTGTAGGACCATTCAGACATTGAGTGGAAGTTTGCAAGAACAAAGCTTTGGATGAGCTATTTTGAAGAAGGTGGTACTCTTCCTACTCCCTTCAATATCTTGCCAAGTCCTAAGTCAGTTTGGTACCTGTTCAAATGGATTAAGAGACAATTGTGCAAAACAAAAAAAAAAAAAGCCAGAAAGTCTTGGATCATTAGGGGTAAGCATTTTTTCAATATCTATATTATGCAAATGTTTGATGACAAGTGTAAATGTACACTAGTAGAGTTATATATATTTTTGTAAGATGGTTGTTAGGTGCCACACATTCTTGCATTAAATTTCACCCCATTATGGACTTATAAGATGGGACAAAACTTTACCCTTAATCATTGTCATTTCGTAAAGTTTGCTTCTGGTTACAATGCTTGAGACTGTAGCTTTTTGCCTAAACATATTCAAAGACACATAAGCATTTGAATCTTTTTAAACCAATTGTATATAATGCATTTCCATAATATAAATCCTTATGATTTTACAGAGACGTGCAGCTAAAATCTGAGAAAAATCTCCACTACCAGGTAATATGAATCTTTAATTTAGACATAACAGATAGACTATGATTACTACTACTACTGCTAATAATAATAATAATAATAATAATAATAATAATAATAATAATAATAATAATTATATTAAAAGGTACCGTAGGTAATATTATTCAGCTTATGCCAAATTAGGACACGTATGTTACAGTGTCCTTAGTCAGAAACATCTTTATGACACATGCTTTGTTGTGACCACCAGAATATCAGACCCTTATTTGAGACTGCTTTGCAATACTACATCAACCTTTTATATATATATATATGTATATATTTCAGGAGGTTATGAGAAACTTAGTTAAAAGATATGTTGCAGCTATGATCAGAGATGCAAAGACGGAAGAAGGACTGACAGAGGAAAATTTCAAGGTAAACGTATTTCAAATTATTATTATCAAGTCAAGAAACTTTTTAACAGAAAGCCTAAGTTAACTATTAAATACATTCAGTGTCACCAACTGAAAAATAAATAAAAATGGGCAAAATATATATAGTGTGTGTGTATATATATATACTATAGCGTGGGTCTCGGGGACACACAATATGAATGTTATATGAATGTTATAACTGAAGAGTGTTGTAAACGGCGGAAGGGGTGGGGAGCCATGGGACACATAACAACACACATCTGACTAAAATACAAAATAAAATAACTCCCTCTCTATAATGCATATATAGTGAAGCAAAAATTTTACTTTCCGTGAATTATGCATAAAGCACCATGTAATCAACGCTATATTTTTAACCCCCAAAAAGGTAACATTCCCACTTGTGGATCATTTTAATTAGTAGTTTTAAACTATAAATAGCCTGGCTAAACGGCGGTCGGGAGTTCAGTTCGAAGAGACATACAAGCAAACCAAGTGCGAGAAGGAGAGCGGGTCAGGAGAGGGGAAGAGGGAATGGGCTTGCCCCAGGTTCGGCTGCGGAGCGGGCTAAAGCGCCTCGACTCAAGAAAGCTGCAGCTCCTCTCACAGCAAAAAGTAAATACATTAGGAAACATAACCACGTAATAGGCCTAATATTTATTTAGTTATAAAACAGAATGCTGAATAAGATGTCTGTGTTATAAAGTGCCAGCACAGCTTTTCTTCAGCTCAGATACTGTATCAAAGGGAGAGACAGAAACGGAAGTTAGACTGAGAAGTTGTTTTATAGTTGGAACAACAACAACACCAGTACTGTATTTACTGTAGAAATATTGCATGAATCCCTAGTATAGGGAATTGGGGAAATGCTGTAGGAGCATTATATCCAAGGCGTTTTAATCAAGAGCCTTATTGCAAGGGAGCACTGTGTGGGTATATATATATATATATATATATATATATATATATATATATATATATATATATATATATATATAAGGGAATAACACAAGAGCTAGCAGTTTTGTGCAGCTTTCTTATCTAGACCTGTATGAAGGTTTGCAAAACAAAGAAAGAACAGCTGCAGTACAGTATATGTAGAAAGGACTGTAAGCTGCTAGGATTACATGATGCTTCATCTATTTTGTGCAGCAAATATTACATACTGTAAATAATGTACCAAACCATACTTTTATACCCCTACAAAACCAGCAGTCGTTCTTTATACTGCTTCTTGGAAAGAGTACTGCTATTAATCTGAAAATAGTGTGTCGCCCAAATCAGTCCCTCTAGTCAGGGCTTAACAGCTCTTAGGCCAGTCAACATCACACCTGCCTGCTCTACTTCTAAAACAGAGACTTCCCTTTAACACTTCATGCTCTGTTCTATAAGTGAGAACTTCAGATGTGCCTCTAATCATGTTAGGTTCTAACTGGTAACACTAATTGGCAACACTAACTGACTTAAACTAATAGAT
This sequence comes from Acipenser oxyrinchus oxyrinchus, assembly GCA_030684275.1. Classification (NCBI taxonomy): domain Eukaryota; kingdom Metazoa; phylum Chordata; class Actinopteri; order Acipenseriformes; family Acipenseridae; genus Acipenser; species Acipenser oxyrinchus. Next base: position 14,100 of record JAGXEW010001353.1, on the reverse strand, counting down.
ATGTTCTTTGAATAATCCTACACAATAATTACACAATGTGGGAAATAGAATTATTGAGACTGTTATTTGAATAAATTCAAAACCAGCATATAGAACAGCTCATGTCCCATAAACCGTTTCAGCTATCAACTTCATATTTTCAGTGTTATGGAAACTCCTTGGGCAAAAGCTAACGGCACCATTCATTTTGACCTGTGAACTATGATGGAGGGTAGTGTGTGCTTTTCCGCATGATAAAGACATAACACGTTGGCTTCATATACAGATGTATTCTGTGTTTCTCCTGCAGGCATCATACATACAAAACATGGGTACATAGCTGTATTGTATCATTCTCTCAATAAAGTTCATTACAGGTGGTGTCCAGTGGCTTTGTTTTTGTTCACAAAACTCCCATTTCTGGTTTATACTACATAAAGCAATACCTTTAGGGATGGTTGCATGTACAGTGAACTAAACTGACTCCCAATAAATGCCTGTTGACAGTAGAATCTGTGACTGGGCTGTATGGGTTGGGTTGAGTTTTTAAAAGGGTACTTAAGACCAGTGAAGTAAAATGAAAACTGTGTATTTCAGTACAATACAGCAGGTTTTGATGGTTTGATTTGTTATTTAAAAGAAGTATACGGCTGTAGTATACAGCTACGTTAAGGTAAGAATCGTTTTATTATTTTATTACAGTTTTATTATTTTCAAATCATGTAGAAAGACCCTTTTGCACGGGTTTACCTGTGGAACTCACGTTTTTACAATTTTGAGAGTGTCACGGCCATGCAATGGATTCTCACGTTTGTGCATAAGTTTGTTATTGTTTGCGAGGCTGCGAAACCCTTTATACATGATACAGCGATAAATCCAATACAACTGTCCAAGCGTATTATTTCATTTTGGGGAGTGGGGGGCTGGGTGGGGGTCACCATGAAGAGGTGTACATTACCATTCTATATTCCTGTAGCTGCTGCAAAACTCCCAACTTACTCCAAAGATAGAATTGCCTGTTGTCTCAAACTGACGGTTTGTCAGCACGAACCTTCTTTGTTTCTGTACACAACACGTCATTACTCAGACAGAGTCAAAGGAGAGGCTGTCAGACTGTCTCGTTCATGCTGAAATTACCACAGAAATGAAAGAGAAATGGACATCAATGAGAATGTAATTATCAAAGTCAAAAAATCTAATGTTCTTTATGATGCCAGTGTCAGTGGTTATAAAGACAATACAAAGAAAGACACCATATGCTAAGAAATAGCAGAACAATTGGAAATTGATGGTATGTCTATCTCTTTATTTCACCTTAATTGTAGTCAGTAACGGAGAGCCACACACTGGTTTCGTGTTTCTGTAAAATTACACTTCTTTGTTTTAATAATGTTGACCAACACTAATAATCACATTCACACACTAACTGAAGATTTTATTAAAACTGAAAATCAATTAAAAAGTATATTAAACTAATTATCAGTATTTACAAAGAAATGTGTATTCATTTTGAATGATTTACATGTTCAACCAGATCACATATCATTCACTGTTAAATGTCAATTTTTTTTTTTTGGTGTGTGGTGTATCCAGATTATTTCTTTGTTTTATTTATTTTATTTTGTCTCCACAAAAGGAGCAAAAGCAGACAGTATTTTCATTTCATGACTAGGTACATTTTTTTATGTACTCGTGCTGTGCTCGTGCCGTTTGCTTCGCTCCCGTTGTGCATAGCCCTTAAGTCTAGGTAAGTGGCATAGCTATCAGCCATTTACATAAATGTTGATCCATCACCAGCACGCCCCCGGCAATACAAAATCTACTGGTTTGGTTATGCTTTTTCATCAATCCCAAGGTTTTTCAGTAGGGGTCTCATTGGTATGAACACTTAGGGGTTGACATGTATGCTTTTGAAAGTACAGGTCTGTGTGAATTGAATTCAATAAATAGTCATGTCCCTTTTAAATTACTTGTTCATGTCCATTTCATTTACTGGAGGCTAGGGTCTGAGCTGTGCTGCAATGATGTTGGGTTCATTGCAGCATATACTGATTCTGTACTATCGTAACATATCCTTACTTGGCATCCCTATAGAATTATGTGGGGCAGTCAATCCACTGTTGTGTAGTAATATGTCCTACATTAGATATAAAATACCTAGTCAGAAAACATATTTTAGAAACATATGTGCATGACTAAGAGGGTATTAGCATTATACAGCATACATTACAATAAAAAATATACATTTTGCATGGCATGATATATTCCAACTTCTATTAAAATGATTGTAGCTAACAAAATAATTCCATAAAATGTATCTGCCATGCACATCCGTTCATTATATAGGTGTGCTATAACATGTGTTTCTTTCAAAAATGCACATTTGATAGCTGTGTAGCTAATGGAAGTACAAACTGGCTGAGATGTATCGTATTATTTTGTTAGCTACAATTACTTTAATACGATACAGTGTTTGTGTAGTGTTGTCCTGACAACTAATTTAGGTAGGAACCCTGCCCCACAAATCCTGATAAACTTAAAAACAATGATAAGATATAAAACTTTCTACATACCCATGAAGCCATGCTTAAAATGTAATTCAAAAATATATTTATATACTGTGTAAGAAAAATACTAATCTGAAATAGAAGCTGCACATTCATTGTGTATTGGTGCATGCCAGGCAGTTTATATACTGTACATACTGTGGTGCTATAAATGTGATAAATGTTTAGTTTTTTTACATCAGTGCTCACCAGAGAATTCAAACAGAGAATGTAGAACAGAACTGCTTTTTAATTTACTTAAAAAGGCAAACACGAAAGGGAAGCATAAACAGACTTGACAGGTTAGTTGGCTGGAATGTTATTATTAGCAGAACACAGTCTGGAATACAGTTTGCTATTTGGAAGTATTAACACAGTTTATGCACTGCATTTGGCTTAGCCAGGAATATCTGTACTTCCTCAGCTTATCTTCAAATACTCAAGTATAAGTTCTGAGGCAGTGTTCAGATAAGGAAAACAATAGTAAGAATAGATATTTATCAAAATCGCATGGCTGGAGTTAACTAATCTGCAAGCTAATGTATATCATCAAAATATACTGAACATAGTATCATTATGATGTCCTGGGAATTACATAATACTAAAGGCATACTTTAAACAATGAGGTTGAAACCTAATAGCATTAATATTGTGGATTGTTATTATGAACTTAAATGCGGCAATATTGATTTTAAAATGAATATTTAGTAATGGATTGCAAACTTAACTGATTGATTTAAAAATATTCAGTAATGAGATTACTTAGCTATATCAGCAGGACAGTGCATTAAATTTCATGTTTGAAATATCAAACTGGTTCAGTCTGGTCTTACTGACACTCACAGATTATTAATTGCTTTGTTTCCCATTCCAACCCCATCACCTATTCCAGTGCTACTGTTCTGAATTCAGAATTAAGCACAAAAAATCACATATACAAACAGCAAAAGAGCATCCCTTTCAAGCTGAAAATATGTTCATGCCAGGTGGTATATTTGAGGTAAATTGTCAATTCCACTTCTTCACAGCTGTTAAACTGTATCAAGCAAGTTTAATTCAATACCCAGGGTTTATGTGACCAATTTAGATCTTCCTAAGCCTTCCTCTGAGGCAGATCTCCTGCTTTTAACCCAGGAAATACGTGCATGAATCTAATATTTCATAATTATCCAAAATGCTAATTTGTTCACAGCTGATGTCCCTGGTTAAATAAATGATTGACGGCACATTTGAATATCAGTTACATTTTTGTGTTTATTTTAAATCTGTGAAATCTGACTGGGAGAAAATCACCTCTGTGTGGTATCATTAGTCTGTGTACAGTGTACAGATGTGCCTTGGAAACAACATTGATTTATGAAAAAATGGTACGGTTTTCGCTGTGAAAAGAAATAGCTTTTGTTTTGGGTGTAGCTGTCCTTGGAAAATAATTCAGTACCGTAACTCTGCGTGTGAAATGTGTGCTGTCAGAACCAATATGTTGCAAAGTTATGGACATTAACCCATTTATGCATAGTGTCCCATATATGTGCCACCTACATATTTGCTTTTAGCTTTAATACAGTAATTCAAAATACTACCATCTAGTGGTAGGTTGTAAGGACCCTCTCCCTCTATCACATGTATACACTGTTGCCATAGCAACCTTCTCATGTGATCAGCTGGCAGCCACCATCATTGTTACCTGTACATTCTTGGTGACACAGTTTCCATCCTCCAAAGCAGAAAAGTCTGATGTAGCTTTTTATGTTGTCCCAACAAAAGTAACTTTGAAAGGAGTTGTACAAATTTACTAAAACAGAAAGTGAATGCCATTTCTCTGATCTAATTTACTCAGTGATTATCTACAACCTTGCATTCTAACTTGAAAATGATGCCAATTGGCTAACATGTATATCTGTGGCAGTGTAATTTGCGTGGAGCTCAAAAAGCATCTGTGCTACAGCTTGGGGTGACTGCAAGGCCATTGCTACACAGGCGCTTGCTTTATTTACATCCAGGACGACAGCGTCTGCTCTGCAGGAAAACTACTACGGAACTACTACGGAACCTTTCAACTGCAAGACGGTGCCTGTGAAGACTGCGCAGCCAGGACCTTTACAACAACCTGGAGCCGCTGAGAGGACTTCTGGAGCAACAGCAATAGATTAGTTTAGGGGATGTTGATCCCAACCAAGTATAGAGAGGGTTACAGTAACATACTGTGTTGTGAATACCACATTATATGAACAGCATTACATAACAAATCATATTTTACAATCGCTATACACATTTTATACTGCCAGCACAAAGTGAAACTCATGTAAACCATCCATTATTATGCATTAACACTGCTCTTAGTGCAACTTAAAATAAACTAAAGTAGACATGCATTTTGTCTAATGCCTTCTTCAGTATCCAAGAGGATTTTGGGGGTAAACAAAGCATGAATGTGCCAGAATATAATAGGGTAAATTTCAATGTGTTTACTCCAGTCTGTAATTTTAACTACTTTGTTTTGAATGAAAAACCCTGTTAACCAAACAACAACTTTCAGAAAGTATGTTTAACCAATTCAGCTGTTTCCTCTAATGCCTGACATGCTTTGCAGCCAGTTGCATACTTTGGCTTAGGAAGTTCATTAGCCCGAAATGCAATACATTATTCACTGTCTGTAAATTCTTCTTTTTGCTTTTCTAGGAGTTGAAACAAGACATTTCAAGTTTCCGATATGAAGTGCTTGGGTTACTGAAAGGAAGTAAGACAGGGACCAAACTTGGCACAGGGCATCTAATCTGGCTAATGTTGGGGAATCTTGTAAATACGATGCTGCAACCAGTGGAACAACACAGAAGAGTAAGCTCCACCTTTTTGACATGACTTCCTTGCTTCAACAAAAGCCTAAATCCAATGTGTCTGAAGGGTATAATGGCTTAATCAATGGATCTGCACTTTTAGTCTCTGACAAAGGAAAACAACAAAAACGGGATTTTCCTAAAGACATGTCAAACTTTGGATTATTCCAAAGGCGGCCAAAAATAAACAGTATAGACCGAACACAAATAAAATCTACTCCGTTTCTGAGGAGGCAGGTGAATATGAGCTGGATGAAACAACTTGCAACACCAAGGACATTGATATTGCTGGAATAGAAACTAGTAGTGAATTAGAAAGTAATTCAAGGAAACCTATTAATCAACTGAACACTCAGGACTTTTTGCATGAACAGTCTTCTGACAGTATTCCTTGTGCAACTTTGGAAACAGGAGAGGACAGCCTCGCCACTGAAGTTGGAAAAGGTAATGGCTCTGCAGTCAAGGGGACTGTGACACAAGATTGTGATAATGTTTATTTACACCGTTCTGCCTAAATGAGGCATCCTTTGTGAACATCACTTGTAGCAAATGTGGCCACTACCTATGATGCTGGAAGAGGCATCAGGGCTCAGTTATCTGATGCCTCAAACAATAGTGTGTTTTGTGTTGTGGCATCTTCTTGACAAGGGAGTTTGGTCAGTTCTCCCAAAACGGGCTGGGCAAGTAAATGGGATGATGCAGTTTTGACTACCATTTTCCTGGCAGGGGTGAACATTAACAAGCAGAAAATACCCAGCACACACTTCTATTGACTTTCTAAAGGAAAGCTAAACGGTTACTTTATATAATCTGCATTTTCCTAATATTCCATTTTCGTTTCTGTTAACTATTCTGTTTTGTATGTTCTGATGTTTCTCTGTTGCTGTCTCTGCTTCAACTAAGTATTCCAGAAAACAAATACCTGTGAAAATACTTTCCAAGGCTGTGCCTCTCAAATGCTTATGTGCCTCTCAAACACATTTCAGAAAAGCAGCATCGAGGAGTCTTTTCAGAAGCAATTATCCTGGAATAGGCAGTTAGTACACATGGCAAATGATAGTCCACGCAGAAGCAACAATAAAGACTTCTACAGAACGCACAACAAATTTGATACAAGGACAATGCAGATGATAAGTATACCTTTAATATCACCAGGGTGGGAAACATTAACCTCTTTATTCTGGCAGGGCAGTAGCAGTGGCGGCAGAATAGACGTGCAGCCGGTGCAAAAGTTTGGGGAACTACATATTTAACAGTGATAATATCCTTCACATTTATATCTGAAGGCGTTACACCCTTCATGTTTGTATCATTGTAGCTACTTTCTAGCCAGTAATTAAGATTGGATCCTCCCTCATTTCAACAGTTACTGTTTTTCTTAATCATTAAAAAAATTGCTTAATTAAAATTAGCTTCCTAACTTTTTTTTTTTTTTCTCCTGCAACTGTCTTTGCGTGGAGGCTGGTATTAGACACTGTTTTATGTTTTTTGAACTCTGCAACCACTTGGGCTTTATTATACAACAGTTTCCTACTGTCTTCTTGTAAGATTTTGGGATACTGTTTTGCAGGGATATTCTGTGCACAATTCATCCTGTAGTTTATGAGGAAAGCTGTTGACGGGTGCTACTCGGTACCAAAATAAATGAACGCAAATTAACATGTCTATTTCTGATTGGAAAACCAACGATTTTCTATATGAGAACATTTCTGCACAGAACTCTTCACCCATGTGTCAGTTTTGTATTAATGTCTGCAATACCAGAATCGCAGAATCCTGGAGGGCCTGGTGATTAAACTTGTTAGCTTATGATTTAAAATAATGTAGTCTGTGGAAGTAAATATGGATGCAAAATGCAATTCAAGTACAAAACATTCTTATTACATGTAATCATCTATTATTTAGTTCATGCTAACATTCTGAGAATTAAATATTGTTAAACGTTGAACACTTGTTTCAGTGTTACATTAAAGTTTGGGGGCTGGGGAACACAATAAGGTCCTGCACCAGGGCCAGAAGAAAAGAAAATGTACAGTTTATAGTACAGTATATGATTATTACATCACCCTTTCATTTGTAAAGTCCTGATAAATAGCATATAGAACAGAAGATAAGTGCAATATAAATACCATATGTTTTGTAGCCAGAAACAACCGATACAAGTTGTTTTGTCTTTATACTGAACTATCGTACAGTATTCCGTTGAAAACATAAAGAAATGTCACTTGATTTTATATTTTTTCTATGCAAGAAATAGCCAAGTTCTGTCTGTGTATAAGAAAATGTAACATTCTACTTGTTTTTCCAATAGCTTCAGAAAAACAATCATTACATCATTCATACATACATATAGTTTCATAGTTGGTACTGCATAGCACACTTATATCATCCTCTGTAGTTAATGCAGAAACAATTACTACTTGATTAGTTTGAGAACCTTCTACAATAGAATTAGTACTACGATTAAGCAGTTTTATGAAATGAAATCTTCAAAGAAAAATATATAGACTATATAATCACGTCTTTAATTAAAATACAATTCCAATTATTTTATTTTTTTAAATAATGGTATATTTAAAACACTAGGTACATTGACCTTGCTGTTGCACACAGGTAACAGAAAAAGGTATATATATATTATATGTAGAATTGTCATGTAAACCATTGACAATTCTGCTCATTCCATACTGCCCTATAACACCTGTAAGTCGCCTTGGATAAAGGCGTCTGCCAAATAAATAAATAATAATATAAGTTACTGCAATCATAAATCTAAGAATATATATAAATGTTTCGAAAAATAGCCTGCATTTGGAGTGTATTAATGTTCAGAACCAAATTGTAAGCATTAAAAATGGTGATGCACTGTAAACAATTACAATGGATTATGTATGCATTTGTTTCAAATATTTATTTTTAAATAAAATGATGCACTCCAGTTTTATGGCACACATGATTTGTTTTTATCTTGAAATCTTAAAAACCTTGTGCCTTTTTTCAACATATGCACTGTATAAATATCATTGTCTGTCTTTTTTCATGCAAGAGGACCCTTAAAGCGTTTCAAGCTTAGCTAAGTGTAATAAATCATAGTGGAAACATGGTAAAGCATAGATAAGCATTGTAAAGTACAGATAGGTATGGTAAAGAACATTTTAAAACATGACAAAATATGATAAGCTACAAATTAGCATAGTACCTTTATAACTGTGGGGAAAGTGCTAAATTACTGCACACATTTACCACAGTAAACTTTTATAAGGGGACTTTCACAGTGTTTGTACTAGAATGTTCCCTGTCTTCCAGACCACATATGCTTATCCAGAAACAAAAGTTTGGATAAACAGAGGTCCCATTCACAGCACATCACTGATCATGGCCTCATTCCATTAAAGTCAAGACTCAGAGCGAATGCAACACATCAAGGCCTACAGCACTTGTCATACACTAGTAACTAGAGGACTCTTTAAGTATACATCCTGAGGTTTCTAATCTACATCTGCCAACACAACTGAGCACAGGGAAAGACAAAATGCTTGGTGATATAAAAGTGTCTATCTAGTGTGTGGAAATATTCTCTACATGTGCTGCACATTGTAGGCTTGGAGTTGGAATGACTGCTACTGTACATCTGAAAAAATGATAAAGAGCTATAATTAACTTTATCCTCTTGTTCACACAACCTAGATTTCAGTGTTCTTGCTAATAGAAGACTATTTTCAGAAGAATACTAATCTCCATTTGCGTTATCTCCTTGTCAATATGATACTCATATTGGATATACTTCAAAATACAGATACATTAACTGCTGTTCCGGTGCGTGCTTTTGCACTACAGTTACTAATGACTAATATTTAGTGCATGCCCTTACTGAAGTAGGAAAAGGTAAGCTGCAGTAAAGGTGTAAGCTACAGTATAGCGTAGTTAAAAGACATGGTCAGACATTTAGCGCTTCATTCACTAAACAGCAGTAACGTGTTTTGCATGCAGTAAGCCCCTTTACTGCGTGCGTTGTACACCTGCTGTATTCACTAACCAGTGGCAACCTAGCGCGTGGAAAAAGTACCAAAGTTCAAATCATTTAAATATAATGAGTAATGTTAATGGGTGGAAATGTATGCAAATTACATCACAAAATACTGCGAGGGAGGTATTTGATATGCAAACCATACTCACTTAAGGGCTAACTACAAGGTGCCTCAGTGTGAAGCACCGCTTATTGAAACTAGGCAGTGTCACAGAACCAGCAGAAGAGCTGCACAGGAGAGCGAGAAGAAGTGTCAGGGAGAGTATTTCTGACCAGGCAGATGTTACTAGGGCTGTGTGAGGAGGAGGTAATAACTAGATACAGATTGAGCATAGATCATACTAGCCTTATATGTGGGCCCCGGAAATTCACAATATCACGACTTTCACAGAAATTGTGTATTTGACTGCCTGCCGTGAAAAATACGCATTTAATTTCCTTACAGTATTTTACATTGCTCTTCACCTCCCTGTTCACTTCATACTTTCATCAAGTAGAAGCAGCTACAGTAGCTGTATGCAATCCAGCGTCAATGCCTCACGTTTAGTTACTACGACAACGGGTCAAACAAATACCGGCTTCATGATTGGTGAATTCCTCATACTGTACAATGACGTAACATGCGAGTCAGAGGCGGGAAGTTTAAAATAGTTGTTTAGATATTGTTGATGTATTAGTTTGCAGTGTATGATTAACAATAAAAATGCAGACAGATGACAAATCAAAAAGCTAAATTCATTTCAACAGAAGATTGCGTTCAGAGCCACGAAAAGGGGACATTGCATGCAGATGGTGGGATTCTGTTTTGCTCAACTTGTAATGTGTCTTTGGATCATCTAAGAAATGGTATTATTGACAAGCACCTTGACAGCGCAGTACACAAAAACAAGAAAATCAAACTTGAAGTTCAGGCTAAAAATTACCGAACAAGCAGGTCACAATCACAGGATTGTTTAAAAAGAGCACAGGAAGTGGAGAAACACGTAATGTCAACACATTTGAATTAGTGGAAGCCTTTAGTGCAGCAAACATACCAGTACAACGGCTGGTCAATGAAATATTACAAAGTTTTTTAATGAATAAAATCCTGAATTGTGGAGCCATGCCTAACAGTGACACACTCAGACGAGAGTATCTCCCTAAAGTGTCTTTTATAAAGAAAAACACAAAAGCTTTGGTTAAACACGTTTCTCCAGTGTATAATATTTTGGGATTAAAGGAAGCAAAATAGTCTATGGGAATTACATGGTTATTGTAATTAATGTGTCAACATACATTTTAAAGGTTTAAAAACTGGAAAATGTGGCTGAATTTGTCTTTTTTTTTTAATCTATTTTGTCTGCTAGTTATTTTTTTCGCAGCCAACACAGACCATTTTAGCCGACTCTTGTTTCCAGCAAAAGATTGTTTCAATAGTGACTCAAGTTCCAATGTTGCAATGTACTCGTACATCCTCAGACAGTCTGGGATATATGAAGATTACGAGGCAAGTGTATGTCACAAGTGATGGTTTTAATACCTGTATTTTTGTTGTGTGTTTTATTAGTGAGTCTGTTGTTTTAAACTGCTGCTAATTCTCCTGTGCACTGTGACTGACGTTTGGGTTAAGCACTTTCCCCACAGTCAATGAGAAGTCCCGCCTTACCTGCCCGTCCAGCCAATGATAGTCATGGGCTGACTATAAAAAGGGAGGAACAGGGAACAGGGAGGAAGAGAAGTGTTTTGGGAAGAAGCACACATAATGTGTCTGGAAGAATAGCGAGGAGACAGCAGTATTGGAAACGAACAGCAGCACGGAGAACACTCTTGGGAGCAGTTTAAGGTTGATTGCAGGAACAAAGGAACGGGTTTAGAGTTTTTTTTTTCTATTTGGGACTTTGTAGCGGGACTTGGTGGGATATTTTTGGATGGATTTTGTTTCTTTGGATTTTGTGTTTTTGGGGATTTTGTTTTATTATCACCTGCCACTGTTGGACTGTGTTTGAACCACTTTTTGTGTTAATGGGTTGGTATAGAGAATTATTGACACTTAAGACATTTTTGGTTTACAAACCAATAGATTTTTATTTTGAGTAACTGTCTTGCTGTGTCTGGTTGGTACTCCTTGGACAATCCATTCCCCAGTAGAATCAAGGTTGTGGTCCCAGGAGACGCCAAGGGTCTGAGGGCGAGAAGAGATAACATAATTTTATTTGCACTTTAATCATTTTCAGAACTTTAATATTTTTGTACTTTGCACTTACCTACACTGAGCGATCTCTTTGTAGTCCTGCCAGGACACGCTCAAGGTCTGCCAACGTTCTACTTATCATTGTCCCAAGTTTCCCCAGCATCCGGGTCCAGAGATACTTACTTACCAGTCAACGCGGAGGGTCGAGGTCCAGCGCCGGTCTCCAGTGTGTCACGTCGGGGTTCCAGGAACGGTGGTGAGAGAGAAAGGAGACACGCTGGGTTTAAAGATAAGCTAAGGGGAAGTAACCAGAACCCTGGGTAGAGGTGGTAATTCTGCTTACCTGTTGTGTTTTCTGACGGCCATTTTCTTTGCCCTGCTCCTTTCCAGGTTCATCGAAGGTGTTGGCCGGTCAGCAGTTGGACGTCCAGCCAGTGGGCGTAGTGAGGTCTGCGGCGGGCTTGGGCTGCGAGGGAAGTGGACGTTGGGGAGAGGGGTCTCTTGGGACCCCGGAGCTATCGGAGACTGATTCCTTCTTTTGGCTTATCCGCCATTTTGGACCTTTCCTTTTTAGAGAACTACCAACAGGAGGGGACTGCCTGGTGTGGTTTTTATTTTTGTGGCTTTCCCTGTCTTTTTTGTTTTTTAAAGTAGTTGCTGTGTGGTTTTAGTATTCTATTTTAACCCTGTTGAGAAACACTAAATTGTTTTTACCTATCCAAACTCCAGTGTGTGTATATTGGAACCCGGGATAAAAAGAATCTGCATAGGGAAATTACTATCTACTCGGCCATCAAGGTCCTTGTCCTTGCCAAACCCGGGTTGCGTAGACATAACAAATTCTACAAGCAGGTTTACTACGGTTACCCCTGGTCACCCCACCCGTGACATGTACTGTATATGCAACACTTTCAGCTATGTTAATATATTTATATAGTCACCATGTACTTGTGATATTTAAGTAGACTATAATTAAAATTGCTTTACAATATACAAAAGAAACTGTAAATATCCAATAAATGAATGTACACAGAGTGCGAGTTGAGGTGCAGTCATAAACACAAGCAATCAAACGGCATCTAATGTTAAAGTGACGTTTAGCCAAATGCCTTTTGAAATGTAAATAGTGAACTTTTAATTGACTGAGGGAGTGCTTTGCTGACTTTTGATTAATATTTCAAAATCAATCAGAGGGAGATCATGTTGAACAAATATTTATTTGATTTGTAGTGTTAAACATAAATGTTCCATTAACAATTACTTTCCCTGCTTTGACTGTCTCGCAGGACGCTGTAATTTGGGACAAGGCCCCGCCCTCCTCCTATGGAGCGCATTTATTTTGTCATTAATGTTTAACTGAAGTTAATGTTCCCGCTGGTTCAGCACCAAAAAGCCTTTCATAATTCCCCACCACTTCTTCTGCTAATACATTGAGCTCCTGGTCTGTAAACTTTAGATTCCTCACTCTGTCCTGCTTGGTCGCTGTTATTGTGACAAACTCTGAACCGTACTTGTTTCTTCCAAATCTAGCAATGGTAGCCATATAATTCCTAACCCAAATATCCCAAACATTTCACTAGGGTTCAGGTTCAGAGTCTAAAGTTATACTTTAATATCTTCCAGCAGTGACCCAGTCATTTTAAGTAAAGAATAGATTACAGTAGCCTTCTGAGTGGTGTTGTCAGTAAATTAGCACTGGTCGGTAGCACAGGTCAAAGATTGAAATACTGCTTTGGGCAAAATCTAAAAAAACAACGTATACTTTATCATGAGGGATGACCAAGCTGTGCTGTTGGTCTTGATAATTAAAGCAGGATGCCTGGTCCGTGCTGGAAGTAAAACAAATTTACTGGATTCTAGGTGTTTACTCAGCTGGTTTATAAAAAGAAAATATAGAAATTCACTGGAAACCAATTAAATGTTACACTAAGACAATGATTAATGTGCATTGCTTGCCAACATAACTAACAGTATAAACAGTTGAAACCAGGAACAGCAGCAGCAACACTGTATTTTAGTGGGCGTCCTCTGATCCCATCACCAAGCCAATCGCTTCTACACCCCATGAGCTTTACAGCAGATGTTGACATGCTACCTCCCTCTGGAAGCCAGTCCAGCCTTACAGATATCTGCTCAAACTCAAGACCACTGAAAAGCAATGGGTTGACGCAATCACTGATGATTTTACCTTCCCTTCCCATGGAAGCATCAGGTTCAATATGTCACCCCTGGGATCCGCAGCCACAAAGTCCATATTTCTCAGTTTGAAGTGTTTACAGTAATAGGAACGATATGCAAGTATTTAAATTCTGCATCAGTCTGTTAATACTGAAACTACTTAAACTCCCTTATAAATTACTTGTTATACAAATGAAAATAACAAAATGAACCCAGTTTTTAATCTAATATAAAATAAAGCTAATTCATATTTCACCTTTTCCCCCCTTACTAAATTGTACATCTCTGTTATATCTGTGTCTTTCATGTCTTGGCTGGAAAATATCTTCCCCCAACATGTAATTGTGTTGTTTCCTGAATGCATGA
>JAGXEW010001352.1:0-22124 GCA_030684275.1 Acipenser oxyrinchus oxyrinchus | reverse complement strand
CCCATCAGTACAGAATAATAAGATAAAAGCTAGACACCCCCCATCCCGACTGCAAAACGAGATTAGGAGCCGTCTTTGCCAGGGGGGGAAGAGAATAATTTTGTAACACAGAAATGGAAATGGAAATAATTCACTCAGTCAGGCCGCATGAAAACAGGTTGTCCCTGGCAACTGCTATTTTCTGACCCAGGGACAAGCAGAACAGTCACATTCCATCAGGACACTCTGTCATATGATGACATTAGCTTCCAATCAGATCATGGGATGTGCAGTTCCCCCAATAAGAGGAGTTACCATGACATCCTGGGGGAAATCTCATTTAGAAATTCTCCTTCTTTTGGATTTAGTGTAGCTGTAATTTGTTTGAAGATTTCCAACATGTTGTAAAAACTGTATATATAAAAAAGAAAAAGACAAATAACTAAATGTTTCCTTTTCCCACCCTAGGTAGACTTCAGAGAAATTTGAGAACGCCGACAGTTGCGGAGAACGGGTTTGTAGGTTTTGTTTAGATTTCTGCCAAGTTTCTCATTTAAAAGGTAATATTTTTGCCTGTGAATTTCAGCGCTCCAGAATGAGCTACAGCCACGTGTTGTACTAGCGCTGGCAGAGGTTGTCCGATGTCCTCCATCCAGGGTAGCAGAGTGTCCAAAACCTTTGGGACACAGACTCCAAACCTTCCAGAACCAAATTATACATCATTAACAAAAGACAAAAGTTACTGCACAGACTAGGCTTAATATTTCTATTTCACTTTGAATCTGATAAGAGATTCGATTAACTGTGCAAAAACAGCTGAGAAGGGGTTTCCGGCAGCTGCTGACTCCCAAGTTGTGACCCAAGTCTCCATCCTTACTTTACAAATGACCATTTGTAAACCACAAGCAATAGCTGTAGGACCACTCAAGAGCCTCCATCATGTCATTCACCGTGTTATATTAAACCGTTATGGCTTACTACAACAATCCTTTGGCATTTCCATTCACAAGGTTTGGATCTAGACAAAGGTGTGGTTATTTATGGAATGTGACTCTCAAGCAGGTCCAGCCAAAAAACAAAAGACTTTATGGCAGAATCTTTTGTGTCAGACTGAACTTCAAGTTTATTACCAGGTCAGGCTGGAGTTTGCCATCGCTAGTGCTTGGAAAACAAGAACAAAGACAATGGAGCGGTGAGGCGGACTACAGAACGTAGGCATGGTTACTGGGTAAGGGTGTCTGCTAAGAAATAAATAATAATACTGATTCCAGCTATGCAGTTAGGACATTGGGGGCCTTGTTAATGAAGGGTGCTGTCTCTTGGCTTGGAAATGAAGGATTTCCCTAAACAGGAAAGAAGGACTTTGGCCTATTTCTGCACACGCCGCCCATCTGTGACATGCACGTATGCACACAGAAGTGAAAACTGACACAGAAAAGGACCTTCTCTTTCATTGCTGCAGCTCCTCGCACAGCCCCACATGAGCAGCAATACTGCGCTCCTCATTATACAGCAGCTTGTACTGTACAGCAACTACAAAATACAGAGATGCCTGGAAGACTAAGGCCTGTCCACACTATGCCATTTAACCGTATTACCTTTAAACTGGCTTAAAAGTGCTAAATACAGTTAGCGTCCACACTACGCAGCGTTTCCGTACTCGAGTCCGGTTGTAAATTACATCGCATCAGGTAGTGCGGTTTGTCAGAAGTGTGGACGCTGTAATACCAAACTACATTTTTTGTGTATCCTCCAATATCCCAAAATGCTTTGTGATATGCTTGGCGAAATACTCACAGCAGGCGCCTGAAGGACTTGCTATCAGTGTACATGTCGCAGGTATTCATTTTTATATTTAAAAAAAAAACTGTCAGGACATCTCTGTTAAACTAGTGGGGAAAATAACAAAAACACAACGTTAAATTAGGAGACTGCAAAAATGAAATGCAAGTTAAAAGTTGGATCGGGGATGAACAGTTCACGTAATTTGTCAGCTGTATTTGAAATAAAATTAAGGTGACCAGAATTAGGCTCAGGCAAGATATGAAGGTAAAAACAAAGATTGTTTTGTAATTAACTGCTTTTTCTGAGTTTAATTATGAAACAAAAATCAGCTCAATTTGTTTAAAGGGATGTCACCTGATTAAAAATAAAACCCGAAAACTTCAAGCCCTAATTGTGTGTGTGTGTTCAGTATTTACTTCTCTCAAAACACTTGTTTTATTTCTTTTAGCAATATGAACCTCTGTTAATATGGGGCACAATACATTATTTTAAAATAAAATACACTGCATGGTGGGATATTATCGATTAATTTTCACTGTTCATTGGGCTGCTAGGATCTGTAACTCATCTATTTTAATAGTGTGTGGACGCATTAAGCCCAACAAAACATGAAACGGTACTTCAGTGTGGACGCTTTGAGCTGGATTAATTAGAAGGGTTTCGAGTATGGTTCTTGAGATCGGTTATGTAGTGTGGACAGGGCCTTAGGAGACAAACTGCATCTAATATTGACATGAATCACTAGAACCTTCTTGGTTATTACATGTAAAATCCATTCGAGGAAAGAGCTGGTCATACAGCGAGGAAGTCAGACAGGGAAATATAGATTCTGTAGTAACAGTACAGCACAGAGAGCAGTACAACTGCAGTAACAGAACTGCTGAACTGCAGCAACTCCATTAGGGGTGGCACTTTGATTGCGCTAAAACTAAAACAAATTATCACACGAGGCAGCTACAGTGCAATTGCAGAAATGAAACTTTCTTGGGTGGTAAAACACCCAATTGTTATTTAAGAGGCTTGAAATTGTTCCTGTATTAAAGTCAGCGAGGCATTGTTTTAGATTTTTTTCAGATTTCAATGTACATTCTTCACAAAGTGTCAGGACTACCTCTCCTAAAGTGTTTCATTCTACATTTCTACCTTAAGATAAACACGGCAAGCTTTGTTTGGGTTGTGTTCAGTTAGTGGCATGCAAATGTTAATTCAAATAGCTGCTGTCTCATTGCCTCAGAACGCTCTGCTGTATAACGTGTCTGTGTGGCACGTCTGTTGCTTTTCACAAAACCTCTTCCCACTGTTGGTTATTTTTTTAACAAAAGAACTGTCTATACAAATTCAGTAGTAGATTCCAAAGGGAATACCAAATGTTAAAAACAACTAACTGCTTATTGCTGCATTACTCATACCTTTGCAATGCAGACAATTTCCCTTTGTCCTTCATTGAAAAATAAAGGACAGAATTTCAAAACTGGGAGGATATATTAACAAGACTGGTTTGGAAAAACAAAACCTAGACAGACAGTGGAGCTTTGTAAAAGCATTTCTCTTCAAAGAGCTGTTACAGCCTTCCTACACATGCTGCACCATCCACTCCCAGTGTGCTCAGAGCACAAGGGACTGCTTAAATTCAGTTGTGCCTACGCCACCAAAAAAGCATGTTCCCACATCTTCAGCATTATGAAATGCTCTGTTATATCAGGAAGGGAAAGCTGCAGTAAAGTCTTTCAACATGCATTTATCGTATTTTGGAAAACCTGTTTTGAATGTTCAGCACACAGCGCGATTCTCTCTATGCGGCACAAACATACATTTAAACGGTTCAGAACTGTCCCCAAGCTACAATCAAAGCTGTAAAAGCCATGCAAATCTCAAAGAGCTCATCCGTTACTCCTCCTGTGATCTGGAAGAAAGAAAACGCTCCCTACTTGCAAATAAGGTGGCATATGGCAAAATAGCAAGGTGCCACTGCCAATTTACTGCCACGTTTTAATGCTGACAAGGTGGTTAAACAACACCTGCTGTAAAATTTCACGGAGTTATTTGATTTCCAGAGGATCAGCCTTCAATGCAATGCCAGCAATGTCAGAATATATGCACCGATAACGCAATTTAAGTCAATCTGGATAAATTTCGTTTTCCCACTAGCTTCTTGGTGCGCAGCCAGGAAAGGGCTTAGTTAGCAGATTTGTTAAGTGATGCTGCAGAAGAAACGAGGGAGGAATGTTCAGCAAACATCTTGCGACCTTTTGACATCAGATTCAGGATCCTCCCGAGCAGGCCACGCCCCTTCACACACCCTCTTCAGCCAACCAGCACTTCATCCAATACCGAACAGAAGAACTGAAAGACAACTGGAGTTTATCTACCAATCCCCATTCAAAACATGTACAAAAAAATACAAAACCGATTCTTCAAATCTGTTGTTGGACTTACTACATTTAAAGTATAACCTCTTCAGCCCCAATTTCTATTCTGTATGCAAAGAAAACCCTAGAGAAACAGAACTCCAGGGCATGTATTTAGCCCATATTAACAGGGAGATTATTGTTGTAACCAGAGGGTATGGACACAGAATTAAGAGAGTGTTCTTCAAAAGGGTTCGTTTTCTGCTGGCTTATTTGTGAAATGACACAGCATGAAGTAGGTACACCGTGCGCTCATTTAGAGGAGTGCTCTGTCCCCAAGGTGTTTTAATAAATTACATTATCGAGTGGAAGAAGAACATCAGATTCATTAGACACTAAATCAATATTGCCATTTCCATTTCCTCAGTAAAATGATGCCAATGCAGAGGAAGGCTTATGATGGATTGGGTCTTGGAGCAGAGCAACCAAAAAGCCATCTCTCATCTCCAGTGGAACAGCCATCTGACGAGACAGCAGGCTCCCTTCCATCCATCTACACGGGATCCAACATTAACTGTTTATACTGCATACACTGGATGAATGGTCACCTTTATCAACCAGATTAGAACCGAACGTCACGACTTGGGGTCTGATCTAATCAACTGAGCCACATTTTACAGCACTAGGGAATCAGCTTTGCACTGCATCAACTACACCTTTTCAGGAGTAATCCCGGTGCTGTAAAATGCTCTAAAACCCAGATGTGGCTTATCAGGGTTCAGGTTAATCAAACCCATACCTAAATGTATGCAGAAGGCCTTAAAGGGTTAAATGGCTAATTGTCTTTCAGTCAGTCAGCAACCTTTGGTTGTCATTCTTTTACATTATGGCTACAAGAAGGCATGCATGTCTGCCGACAGTGCAGAATGCAGTGAATGCACGGTTGTCTGGAAAGGGGATGCACAGTGTAAATCAATGAGGACCTCTTCCAAACGAATTCCAATTATTGAAAACCAGTTAACAGAAAGAGAAAGCGATTTGTGATGCTTTGAGCATCAATTAAAATATATTTTTTTCCATTTTTATATAATCTCCCACACAACACAGACTTAGTAAAACAAAGATGTTTTTTCCAGCTTGAGCTAATTAGCACACCCCATGCTTAGTACCAATATGGATCGCTGAATTAAAATACCTAGCTTTAATTATCCTCATTTTTTTTTAAAAAGACAAATGATTGTAAATGCATAAAAGCTCATTCTAAATTCTAAGATCAAAACCTTTCTGCTCATGTTTTCTAGTGTAGTGGTATTGATTTCTACGTGCTACAGTACTGTACACACGGGAATGAAGACTACACTTGATAAATTCTACTGCATCTTGTTTATGTGCATCGCTAATGACACACCTATCCCTTTAAGGGAGGCCCAGTATCTGTGCTGATGCACACACTCAAACCGCCAGCTCGCTGCCACACACGCCGACTGCAGTGCAAATGCATGCCTCATCAACGCTCTGCAGGGACCCCTTCAGATCTGCACACCACTTCTATTTAATTCAACTTGTTTTTGTTGTTTTGTATTTATTTATTTTACAGTGGCACCAAGAAGTACGTATGCATGAATCCTCAACTTTAATTTACATACACTGTACACTGTGATAAACTGGCTTTGATATGCAAAAAAACCCCTGAAGATTCCTCAGCTAGCGTCACATTCTTCTCTGCATTCTACTAAACGGAAAAAAGCTTGCTTTATTTGTTTATTATTTATATTTGTGAAGGCTAACAGGGCTGTGCAATGGACTAGACCCTGTTTAAAACCTCTGCAAGCCTACAATTCTCACATCCTCACTTAGGGCAATGATTTCAGATTCTCTTTCTTCCCCTGCTTGAGCAACAAACCAGGAACACAAAGAATAAGCAGCTTGCATGTCCTTTCGGGGTTTGGGCTGGGTATCTTAGGACATGCCTGGCTACCTGATTAAGCAATCAATTGCATTACAATCAATTAAAAGAAGCCAGTTTGATGCAACCCTCCTGTGCCCCAGCACTTCATTAGACACAGAGGTCAGCTGTAATAATCTTGTTTCTATATAGGGGGGTAATGATTCGGGACCCAGCACATCAGATTGGCTCGCTTAGGATCAGCAGAACAGCTTTCTAATACAGCATTCCTTCAAAGAAAATAATGCTATTCAAATTGTTATTCACAGGCAGCTAATACGGTCTGCCTCTCATCGCGGATGAACAAAGAAGAAAATGGAACAGGGTCTGCTTCCAACTGTGCCATTGCTACAGTACTAACTTTATTCTGTTTTTTACTCTTCTTGCTGGCTTCCTGGCTGTGTCTAAGATAACCAGAAGGTGACGAAAAGGTCAGAGTCAGCTCTAATATGAAAGCAAATCTTTACATATCAGAAATGCGCAGGGCGAAGCTAAAATATTAAACCGTGGAATGCTTCGAATTCATTTGAAAACTGGTCACACAGCGTGCCTGTGATATTTCGTTGAAGACTGGTGAGTTTAACTTTGCATGGGACATTGTGGTGCAACGTCAAGGTGGGGCCCTTCCATGAAAACGGTACATTAAGTCATCTACTGCACTGTAGGGCTATCGTCATACACAGAGGTTTGATTTTGATGCTGTCACGGCATTGCCCTGTGGTGAGTGCTTGGGCCCTCAGCAGAGTAACAGGTTAATAAACTATTTCTATACTGCAGTGTAGCCCACACTTCATTTTAACACAAGACAGAACGACTATAACCTTTACCATCTGTATGCAGTCACTTAGAAGCTGGGCTGGGGATCAATAATACAAAATAAACAGTGTACTAATAAACTCCAGCCTGCAAAATGCAATGCAATGAACAGCTAGCCTCTCACTGACATACACATTAGAAAAATCCCATGGACCAGGCTCTGTCTAGATTCCCTTTCTGATAACAGCAGTGCTGTATGTGTGGGCCTGGAGAATCTGTGGAATTGGAGCTGGAGTTCCCAGTCACCCACAGCAGGCCCTTTCATGCCCTTGGTCCTGTCAACCATTTCCTTCATGACCTGCATAATTAATAACTGCATGCTGAACCTGTTCTATACTACTCTATATCCCACGTACCAACCTAATTCTGCAGGCTGCCTTGTCTACTATTGTCATGGTAGATACACAGCAACAAAAAGACCACAATTCCAAACTCACAACAGACATTTTGGTCTAACCTAGCGACTTAAAAGAAGCACTTTGCACATCAATAATATGGATCAGTTTGCAAATAATATCAAGTATAAATCGTTACAGGAGCCCCGAGTGGGGCTTCAACCCAACATTTCACCAGACTGCATCTATTCAGTCCAACATGTTGCCTTATTTACTCGTATGCAGTGACAGCAAGAGAAATCTTGAAAATAAACATGGAATGCACTTGGCAAGATGTTGCCCCTCTTAGCCAGTCCCTTTTAATTTACTTACTTAGGGTTGTTAACAACAAAGCCTACTATATCATAACACCAGAATTATTATGACGTTGACAATCTGGTGATGTACTCTTTAAAAAAATATACGTCTATTCAAACACTGTGCAACATAGACTCAAATGGCAAGCGCTGAGAAAAGTGGATTTAAAATGTTCTACACACAGTCTGCCGGCAGAGAAAGCCCAGCGATATATATTTACAGACAGAACAAAGCAGATGACAGTACAAATGGAGCAATACTGTATACTGTAGTAGCAACACCCAAATATACCGAGTGTTTACACTGCTATACTAGGACAGGGTTAAACTGCGCCTTTTTGGTCTTCTGTTAAAACCAGAAGACCGATAATGCAGTTGTTTAAACAAATGGAGTAAATACACCATGTATTTCGCATTTAGGTATAATAATACTAGCAGACCTACCTTTGACTTGAGTTTCATATTCAGCAATAATCTCCTTCTCTTTTCGGAATTTAGCCGGTGATGTCATGATTATTTTGCTTTGTTTTTTTTCTTCTTCTTTAGCAAATAATAATAATAATAATAATAATAATAATAATAATAATAGCGATTGGTGGGGAGGGGTGGCGTGGGTAGGCAAATATCAGATCCACACAGGTAATGCTCCCAAGCCAACAGTATTGTTATCTTTGCATCTCGGAGACCCGTTCCATCCGGAGAATTTATACTAGCAAAGAAACCCAATTCTTCCTCGTTGTATTTGCAACTTGCTACGGGTATGAAATCCGCAGGTCAATGGAATAAGCTGTTTTGAAGACCTGCACACACACACAAAAGGAAAAAAAGAAAAAAAAAAAAAACGTTGGCATTTACAGGTCCGGTATTTCCCAAACGCTTTTCCTGGTAGCAGGCATCGATATCACGGCAGGCAGTGTGTCACGGAGGGGGTGTCTTCCTTCTGAAACAAGGAAAGGTGTTGCTTATAATTACGGGCTGGATGCAAGGGAATGTGCAAAACAACGGTCACAGCACACAGGGATAGAGAAGGTGGTGCTTACAAAATATACCGACAACTTAAACAGCTGAAGTCCAGTACGTTGAGTTATAGCATTGTGTAGCCTACCTCAAAATCGACAGAAGTGGAGAACAAATTATTTCAACACACACACACACACACAGATAGATCCAAATGTAATGTATGTATGTATGTATTGTGATTTCCTTTTGAATTCATCACGCACTCAAACTTTCTTAAATTATTATCATTAAAGATGCACATTCGATTATACATAGTCATATACAAAAAAAAAAGATATATACTGTAATAAAAACAGACTACACACATTGTATTTAGTAAAGTCAATACCGGGTCCTTAAATATTCATATAATGGAAGTTCGACTCGCGTGGTGAGACTGTGCAATGGTTCCAGCGCCACTGGGAAGCATGTGGGAATGGAATGATGCAAGCAGCAGCAGCTACCGCGAGGGGGTCAAACAACGAGCTCTGCAACTGGATCCCAGCAACGGCAAATCCGTAAAAACATCAAAGGCAACAGAGAGCGCTACTGAACAGGAACTGGAACAGCAGTGCTGGATAACAAAAAGGGCTGCAATAATGAAAAATCACTGGACTATTATCCGATAGAAATTATCCGGAGTATTAAACCGCAGGAAGCTGGATCAAACCTACACCCCCTGCCAAAGCAAAAAAAAAAAGCGAGTTGCGCAAACAAAAGAGAGCTTTTACTGTATTGCAAAAGCCATGTCATCTACACAACACTTCATAGCCGATACAAATGATTGAATTATCAGGCTCACTTTCATTATAATGAAACAGTTGCAAAGTTAACTGTACCGCTGCATGCTGAGGCATTGCACCTCTCGTTTGAAATTAAGTAGCCGTGATAAAGTAGCTACATTCTGCTGGCGCAGTGCTGCAATCTCTCCTGTGTTCATTCTTAGCCTGTCAACGTAATGCCAATCGTTATGACAAAACCCTACTAAAGAAAATAAGGTTATTTAATTATATCAGAACACACAGCACGATAACACGTTGATAATAGACTGCAAAGGCAGAAACGTACACTATATACTTTTTGCTTTTGCCTTATGATGTGTACCTTATGCAGAAATAGTGACACAAGGCAGGTCAATTGTTCATTGTTCCCATTGCATTATTTTTAATACAGAAATAGCAGCAGCATAGCCTAGTTACATGAGTCAATCAATGCGCGCCCCTTAACAGAAGTCCTAACTCAAACTTCAATGCAACAAGCGCCCAATTCCACATGCACCACGGATGTTTCCTTCTGCAAAACTGTCTGAGCTGCTTGTTAAGATGAAAATACATATTTACCTCGAACCCAGTTTTCCATTTGCTTTTTATAATCCGCTCACGATTCTGGACATCGTCCCTTACACAGCATAGATTCCAAACATGAGAACATTTCTCCAAGCACCTAGGAAAAAAACTAGCCCCGCCCCTTTCCGCTGGGTTAGGAAAACCACCCCACGTTCCCATTGGCTGATTAGAAATAGATTGACACCTCTTGTATCAAATCGAAAGGGAGCTACTAATCGCTGAGGGAAAGGCGGCGCTCCAATTTCAGCACACGCATTTGTCCAATTACATCTCACCTATGGCTAATACGAGGCGGGACTTAACTTATTACTAATGTTGAGAAAACTGCTGCGCCGGAGACAGGACTTATATTATGGATAACTTCGGTATTTTACAAATAAAAATGTGTGATCAGTTTTTTTTAGGGCAGTTTCTTGTAAACCATAGAATCGATTTAGTAAAAGTAACCAATCAGAGAGCAGCCCTGTTGTAAATAACGTTTTTTATTTGTTTGGCTGGGCGAGGTTTTGTAGGACAAGTAAACCAATGGCAGAGCACTAGAAGTTAAATACCCCGGATTCTCACCAATCACAACTGAAAAGGCGTCCCGGCGTTAGCCAATGGCTCGCGGTCTGGTTCTCGCAAAAGCCAATGAGAATGCCAATTGGCCCAATTTGAAATTGTTTCCGGAAGTTTCCGTCTGAAAGCTTGACAACAAACTGCACTGCAAAACATCTGTCGAGTTAAACAGGACGAGGTTTACAAAGAAAGTTTGTTACAGTGAAGATAAAAAACGTCGTTGTTGTAGCGATTAAAGCAAAGCAACAAACAAAACAAACAAACAAACGTAAACCAGGAAGCAAAAGGTACATTATGAGTGTAGATTTAGGGTCACCTATTGTTTGATTGAAACGCCATTAAACAAAAACGTTTATTTTTTATTTATTTATATATAAACAGTTTCTTTACAAAATGCAAATCAATTCGTAATCTGTGTGATATATCGGTGCGGTACTGTGATTGTTGCTTTTTAGATCGGTTACGACTAATATCGTATGTATATTACAATGTCAACCTCGAACTTTAAAAACAAGTGCGTTTCACTCATTTACTGCACTTTCTGTGAAAACGTCTTGTGCACGCGAGGAATGAAAGCTGTCCTTTTGGCCGACACTGAAGTTGAGCTCTATTCGACCGACATACCGCCGAACAGGTAGGGTGCAATCATTAAAATGTATTCAATGTTTATATAATGAGGTAGACCGCAGACACTGAGACTGGCGTGTAGGTGCTCTGTGCAGTGAGCCGACTACTGGTTTTGTGATCGGCTACAGTACTTAGCTGCAAGTTTCCAAAATAGATTTTTGAAAATTGTTAATTTAATTCAATGCAGTGCAGGTGATGCACCGCCTGCAGTAATGCATACATCTCGGTTGACATGCAGCTTTTAGTGTCAGATCTTTTGGGGTTTCAATAAAAGAAGCCACACACGAATGCTAATTAACATCTCTTGTCTTCTTCAGCTCGGTTGACTTTGTTGCAAACTGCTATTCCACAGAAAGCTGCAAATGCAGACTAAAAGACATCGCATGCTTGAAATGGTGGGTATTTTTTGTTAAAAGAGTTGTTTTCAGTTCGGCTTTGCTGCTTTTCAAAGTCGTGCAGAGGGCACTTTTAACAATTAGTAACTCGGATGAGTCACATCTCTTGGGATTTTTGATTGCCGGCTTAAAAGCTTTCTATATATAAACGGTTATCACAAAGTGGCAGGGAGGGTCAACAGATTGAACGCAGCCTGAAGGATTTGGAATATTGAAAGTTTTAATATTATCATATTAAATTGTATTTCAGATGATAACCTAAAAGCTCAACCAAAAGCATTACTCCAATCCAGGTGAATATTTTACTGCTGTAAAATGCTACAGTCTAGTATAATATCTATATTCAAATTAAAAACAGTAATACAATTGACAAATATTACTTAATAATTCACATCCTAAAACAGAACACTCATGCTGGAAAGTTAGTAGCTTGGCATATGTATCTCCATAGTCCTCTGCTCAGTAGTTTTTACAATAGAATCTGCTTGCATTTCTGATTTCTGTGTTCCAGTGGAAACATTGTCGGATACCATGTGGTGGCCCCTTGCAATCCCTGCCTGCTGTCCGGTAATAATGGCCATTTCTGGATGTTTCACAGTGAAGCTGTATCCGCTGCTAGTAGGCTGGACTCATCAGGTAAGCATTTGATGGACAGCATTGCCATGGAAAGCATTGCTCGTGTTGAAATGTGTTGCCACTGGAGAATTTAAAAAAGTGCAGCATTTAAAAGCAAAGTAAAATCAACTCAAGCAGGAGTAAAAGGCATTGGGCCAGGTTTGCAATGCAGTACTTTCCTTTTCTGGAATGTCATTTACTGGAATTAGCTGTATTAGATTTTTCTTTAATTTCCTAAAAGTTGAAATTTGAATGTTCTCTTTGAACCCTTCACACATTCAGAGTGTTAGTAAGCACTCAGATAACCAATAACAAGAAGCATTGCAAAACAGAGTGTGGAATAAATGACTACACTATTAATGTGTAAAACCTGCATCTGTATAAGGTGTGTAGACTATGAATAAACACAGAATATTAAATACTTAATAGTACACTGTATAGTACTTTATAAACACTAAAGCCAGCAGATTTCAGATGCTCACTTCTTATAACTTTGAAACGTTTAGACAAAATTCTAAACGTTAAACCTTTGGATAACATTTAAGGTATGCTTATTGTATTTTTATGCATACATAATAGTCGATCCGATAATTACTGTAACATTATGTATTGCTGGGTTGGGTGAGTCCAGATTGACCCCGTTGGAGCACATTGGGAACATTGTTAAAATGTATCTTGTGTTGCGATTCAGGATCCAAACTTCTGCTTTGGGGAGACCTGCCTGACACAGAGGAGAGTGACGACGAAGGGATAGACAGTCTGTCTGAAGAGGAATATATCAGATAGAAAGATGATAGTTCAGTGTGGAGGCCTCTGATATTAGCACATCCATCGATTACACTGTGAGACGCATATGAACTTTAGTTGTGATGTGGGGAGGAGGGCTGGGGGTTAAAATTGGGCTTTATTTTTTAAATATTTCTTGTCAGGTTGCAGTTTAAGCTGTTACTGTGTTCTTGATAAAATGACCTGATCTGGTAGCTAACGAAACATTGATATTGCTTCATGCTTCATCGTCATTATTTCCAAATCAATCAAACGTCCGAGCAAGTCATCCATCCATAAAAGAAAATGATAAGGTGCAGTCAGGGCCTCCTGGAAATAAGTAACATCTTCAATCGTTAAACGGCAGGAGAGTCCTGCTGATGTGAAACTCTGTATTAGTCTGCCCTAGCCGGCATTACAGTACAATATTGAACTTACTCTGATCTGTGCTTGATAGGCAGAATTCCTGTTCCACAAGGGATTATACAGTATTTCTGTAGAGACATGGTGGATATCTGCAAGGCCATCGATTTGAAACGTTCTTGCGTTTTTTAAATACGTTACACAGTCACTGGATTTAATATAATGTACAGGAAGGACAGATATTTTTATGATTGGGATTCCACCCGTCATCTCTTTACGTAGTGGTTCAGATTAACATTCAGCTGCTGTCCAGAACACTGTCAGCAGCCTGAAAGTAGATATCTAAAATGGTTACTTTATCCCTGAAAGGGAATGGAAGCCAAACAGACAAAGGGTACTGTGTTAGAATTGCACTGGAAGTTCAAGGTCCCACAATTAAAAAGGAGATGAGTTTTAGAACCTTCAAGGGCTTTGTCTGGCAGTTCTTGTGGCTCTTTCTTACTATGTTGAAGAGTAATTTAACTTTGCATTAAGACAAGATGTGTAATATAAATTACTTATTGCACAATCAAATGACTTATATTTTGTTAGATTTATTTTTTATTTTTTTCAACAATATTTATAATTACGGTTGTTTTAAAAATAAATAAATAGTATGATCAGATTTGAAAGATTGCACTATTATTAGAGCATCAGCAGCATTCATTTGTTGAATGTGTTTGGTTTTTTCTTGCTGAGCAGTTGATTTCTGAAATCTTATTATTTTTTCTATTTATTTTATATTGACATTGACATTGATGCAAGTCTCAATCAAGATTTAGAAAATGCTTGAGTGTAAAGGGCGAGGCAGCAAAAATGATAATAAAAAGAAGGATATATTAGTGTATACTTGATCTTGAAAGTTATAACTGACACAAACTCTTCTTAAACTGACACGTCTGCTTTGGAAATTGAGGATTTTTCTACTTTAAGGTGCTAAGCACCTTTTTTTTCTTTTGCATTGAAGCAAAGATTTATTTATATGTAATTTGATAAAGCGTTGTCTGCATAAAAAATAATAGGCTGCAATTGCACTGACTTTCACCTTGTACATATGTGTATATGTTTGGAGCTGCATTGTTTTGTATTTATGCTAATATTTAAATTAAAAAAAAAACTTTTATGTATTGTTTGTTTGTGAAGTTCCTCGTTCTGTTTCAGACTTCCTACGTGGTTTCACAGCTATAATCATGTCTGTATCTTCTTTTAGCAAAGCTAGAAATTCAAATACAGTACATTAGCAGCATACTGGTGTACTATTATTAATTCATGACAAATTAGGAGGCTTTTAGTAGACTATTCTGGGATAATCAGTTCACTGCAAATAAAGTATGTGTGTATTGATTTTAAAGTACAGTCACTTTAAATTAGTAGATTGTAAATGCAGTCAGTGCTAGCTGCTAAGTGATGCACAATTACATGAGTTAATCCCACATACACTGAGCCAGGGGCCCCCTGCATCATTTTGATGTCAAAATCTGAGACAATCAAGCCTGGAATGAAAAGAAGAAGAAAAAAAAAATCAGTCAGTAAATGAATGAACTTTGTTGTACAGCCGAATACAATAGAAGTGTTTATGCCAGTATAGTGCATGTGTGTGCAGTTTAATTCTCTGGTAGCCAGGTTCAGAACCAAGTGCTGCATTTACCCACTGATGCTGCAGCAAATAAATTCACATCTCATTTTGTCTTGTGCTGTTATTGTTTGTTTTATGCTCTGATGCCCCTTCCTCTCGCACCCAGACTTGAACAGACCTCCGGTAACTTTAAACAGTCCATAAGGCCTTCCGCTTACTTCTTAATAATAGCTAACATAACTGAAAGAGTCTCAGATAGAAAAGTACAGTAAACGCCTTCCCTTGGCTGGCTTAGTAGAAAGACCACCATTAAGTCTGAGATCTCCATTGTGACCTGTTCTCTATTAACACCGCCTGTGGTGGTCCAAATAGAGAGATTCTGGGGTCTGTTTTAACAATCTCAACCAGTACTCACTAGTGGCACTTACAATCTATTCCAGTAAAAGATCTTGTTCTGACCATGTCCTTGATTCTTGTGCTAGCCAGTTCTTTATAATTGTTTATTTGTACATTGTGTGTAATTAAGTAATTAAGGTCCAGATTCTGGACTGGAATGGACTGAAAGAGCCACAACGAGTCTAACAAACCACTTCAGGGGTGTCCAAAGTTGGCCCTTCCACTCCTGGTCTTTGTTCCAACCCTGTTCCAACTTGTTTACTACCACCAATTAAACCGCCATCCAGAGCATGAAGCAGTTAATCTTCTCGTTTTACCTGTTAAACCTGCAGTGAAATGGCCCTCCAGGACTGTGATTGGACACCTCTGGCTGTCTCTAGACTGCCCTGGTTTAGGACTCCCAACTTGTTAACTGTATTTGAATCCCGCCAGTGTTTTCCCCAGGGTAATTTATTGACCATCTTATTAACTTCACTAAATGCAGAAATAAAAACAAGGCAGAGGCCAGCGACAGAGCAGGTTTTAGGCGCTCTGACTTAGATCCGCTCCAGTTCGATCATTAAAGGACCCTGTATTTGTGTAACAGATTGTGCTGCTATGTAAAATGCACAGGCTGTGCTCTTTGTTAACGATAAAGAATCCGCTTGGAGGGCAAGCAGCCGGACTTGCTCCCCAAACTGCAATGAAAATAAAACAAATAATAAAATGAAAAGCCTGCATATTGCCCATGTCCAGGAAAGAGCTCGCTAAATACGCCGGGTGCAAATCCAAAGAGTGGAATACCAGGCTCTGGCTTGGAGCATTAAAGCAATGCTGATTTTATATTTGTATTCATCAAATATAAATGGAATAGACCATTGCAACTGGAGTTTAAAAGGCACCTGCATTTCACATTTCTTTACTTGACAAGATGAGTGGCATGTGAAATCAGGTGATAAATTGTGCGATTGAACTGCTTTCAAGTGAAGTCTGTAATTACTCCTAAAGAGACGGTCTTGATTCAGGTAGTTTAACTGGGCCCTGAATACAGCTTGTGGGTTTTGTGATTGCAGGTAATGCACTCTGCTGACAGCCTTGCTGTTTTAAAGGAGTAATGCAATCACTAGCATTGGCGTTATCTGACGATTCATTCTTTTATTGTTCATACATGTTCCAAACAATTGATTTCTGCACACTAATTAAATGATGTTTTGAAACATTGTGTATGCTAGTTCACGGTACTATCTTACTATTAGTAATGCACACATGGTAATTGTTAGAGTAGAGCTTCTATACCATAGTCTTCTCATAGACAATACTATGAATTACCATGCCTTGCCATTCAGCAGTTCCCTTTAAAGAAACTGTTATAGTGCATCCAATTCTGCTTGCTGGAACATTTCCTCACAGCCATTCTCAACCTTATACTGTACAAGCAGACACATTTGTTCCTCAGCAGTTTCTATTTTTTTTTTTTTTTGCTGGCTCATCAGAATAATTTATGCTGATCTGCCATACTACACAGAAAATCAGAGATTAATAACTTTCCAGATGGTGATTTTCAACTTCTCCAAAATCAATTTCTATGTGACTGTCATTGTACCCCCCCCCCCCCATCACTGATAGAGGTGACTGGTCAGATGGAAACAGAGTCACATAAAGCAAGAGGTTTGAGACTTTCAAGGGCAAAACCAGGAATCTGAAAACATCCTCATACTGATCGTCAATCAGAACCTGTTCCACTGTATATTAACTATCATCTGTCAATGGGGGCTAATTGCAAACTACTATCTGTCTACATGCACTCATATTAATATAACATATCTTACTGTGGAATATACCAAATGTTGTGTGTATTCTTCAAAATGAATCAAAGACGTGTTAAAGATAATGTTAAATAAATGTAAACAAACTGGCATGTAAAACAAGACCTATAAGGATCTAGTGAACAGGCACTAAATAATTGTATTTTAGTTAGAAAGAGTAAATGAAAATGCCTGTGCGACACCGCAGCGTCAGAGTGAATGCCCTTTTCACCTCAGTTATCTGGTTTAGTTGTCTTTGTATCCAGCCACAACACAGTCTGAAACCAGCAAACCAAATCCCTTTCTGGATATGGGAATTGGGGATTAAACTCGAGCTGCGTTGTAATAAATTGAGTAATTGCTTCAGTCAGATAAGGGGATGCTGTCTGAACTATTTTTATCTGCATTATTAAGGTCCTGCTCTGTCCGCAATGAAAATCCTTTTATAAAATCTATTAAAATTGCCTTTGCTTGTAAGATCAGCTATGTGCTCCTTCACTGATTTAGTTCTGTGGCATTAAAAGGTTTTAAAAGGTATTACAAATATTGGAGAACTGGGGCAGTGTCCCCTAAAGCATTAACAATAGCTCAGAAGAGATGGATTTTATAACAGAGTTTTTGTAAAAGTCTTTACCCTCCAGACTGAAAGTTATTATTCATGGTATGAGCCTGCGTGTCTTCAGGGTTTTGGAACTTCTGAAAGAGAGTTCACAGTTAAAGATTGTCAGCATTTTAGAAGATAAAAAGGAAACATTGATTCATCCCTCACCACTTTCCTGGCTCAAGGAAGAGTGCTGCTGTCGCTGCAACTCTACTCTGTAATGGTGGAAGAGCAGTCTGTCTCATCCTAGCTTAGCACCCTCCCTGTTCTAATTAAAGATAAAGCATTCTGCAGCTGTGGGCCCCCCTGGATAAATCCACAGCCGTCATCACCAAATGTGCATGACAGTGTCTTTGGAGAGAGGGTGTCTTTCCATCCAGAGATTGCTGGGATTCTTTCACCTCCTAGTGGCACTGACTCAACCCCAGGAACACTTGAGTCTATAAGGGAGTTTTACAAGGGGACTGGTACAATAAATGATGAAACATAACATTCACAGCCAGGACCGTGGTCTGGTAGAATCTACATACATACGTTTTTGACAGTTAAGTATTGAACCAAAGGACAGCACAGATGAAAGCATTGTCTGCTTGACTTCTTATAATGGTATGGTTATTTGCATTTCAAAGGTAAACACATACACCTCAAAGGGCATTATTCAGACTGGTCAATTAAGGCATGTCCCAGGCGGTATATGAATACCTTTTGATGCCAATGCATACACTATAAAGTATATGACTTACGCTAGAGAGTGTACGCTGCAATGAGACAATTAAGAGCAGATTTTATTAGGATATATAAAAAACATTCTTATAGCTTTCTGCATATCTCCTGACAGAGTAAGGTAAGATCCTCCTGTCAATGCAATGGCATTAACAACAGGCTTTGTCTCGATTTCCAGCACTGGAGACAATAGACCCGAAGCTGGAAAAGCTAGGCTCTCTCTAAACAAACAGATTAGGTCAATATCTGTTATTCCTGAAGCTGGGAACAAAGACGGATCAGGTGAAGCCGAGTCCGTCAGGAGCAGCTGTTGGAGACCTTACGCATTCTGTCCAGACCGCAGTGCGACATGTTTGTTTTTAACAACCAGCACGGTACAAGGCTTAGGAAACATCTGGTCACTCAATGTGAAGCCTTGCAGCTGTCTGGAAGACAAGCCCATTACCAGGGCCTCATTTTACCAGTGCAGACACTAGCAACACTCCATCCAGCCAAGTTATGAGCTAGTTATAATCTCAAAGTCCAGGGGCGTCCATTCACTGTCCTGGAGCGGCATTCCACTCCAGGTTTAACAGGGAAAATGATAACTACTTCTGGAGGCTTGATTGGTTCAAATAAACAATTTAGAACAGGGTAATTCACAGTG
Organism: Acipenser oxyrinchus oxyrinchus; assembly: GCA_030684275.1. Lineage (NCBI taxonomy): Eukaryota > Metazoa > Chordata > Actinopteri > Acipenseriformes > Acipenseridae > Acipenser > Acipenser oxyrinchus. The sequence continues at coordinate 3,127 of JAGXEW010001352.1, read as the reverse complement.
GAAGAGCCGACTTCGGACACCCCTGTCTTAGTCTTTCTCTGCCACATATCCTCTTCTGTTATGTATAGTGTACTATAATGTTAAGTTTCCTACCTATGCTATACTTTACAATGTATGCATATATGTTTTTTCAATCTTCTCTTGGTCAGGGCAATCTCTCATCAGTCTGGATTTAAAAAATGTCTCTTTATTACTGGCTTTTCATTTAGTGAGCTGTTAAGGAAATGAGCTGCCTGTAAAAACAGGTCTTAAAAACTGCTGGATTCATTGGGATTTAAAAGATTACATGATTATTTTGTAGTCCCCTCTGTTAAGCAAATTGGCAGAATACATTAGTATCATCAAAGTGGAGAGCATTTTTAAACTGTACTGCTGTAGCAATGGCGACCAGCATGGAAAATTGTAGGAAACAGTAGCTCAATACTAAACACCAGGGCTCAGATTGGATTAGGCAAGAATATATTAGAGAAAGCAGTTACCACACCATCCTAAATGTGTTTAAATACCAATGTGATGACATGCAATAAATTTTTGGCCTCATAGCGTGACTGCTTTGAGAGTGCTTGCTTCCACGCGGTGGTTGAGTGCGGAATCCTATTCATGTAGTGCCACATTTCACACTGACAGCCAGCACTTAACAGGTCTCTGAACGACCCATTAAAAACATTAATAGTTACTAATCATAAAGTCCGGGAAAATACAAAATGAGAAACTGTAGTCCATAAGATTTATAAAGCGCTGTAGTGTTTCCAATAGGTACCCTTTATTGCGTTGGTAATTGGAATGCATAACAGCTGATAATCTAAAAACATTTTCAATATAATTTAACATGATGCTTTGATATGATTTTATTGACCTGGTTAATAGAATATATTGGCAAAACTCTGGATGTTTTTGAAGGAGTCTCTCATTTATTTATTGTGTCTGACCGTGCCTTGATTTGTAGCTCACTGAAGTGCGGAAGGGATGATGTGAAACATTTTAATACAGGGCCTCACAAAGAAGTCCAGCCCTGAAAAGGCAATTCTGTGCCGGAGAGCTGGAAAGACTGATGAAAATGACCATTGTTATGAGTTGAGTGCTGCTCATTGTTGATTCATTCGCCCCATAGGAGTTATTGAGCACTTTTCAGAACAGTGTTGGGTGCTGTAATATTACACAGACATGCACAAAGAGCAGAACATAGTTACGCAGTGAGGTGGCTCCGTGGTTTGAGGGAAAAGCTCAAAGTTTTCCTGTCCCTCGGATCATATTTCTCATAACTTCATACCCGAAAAGGCTCCATAAAGCAATAACGTATTTATTTTAAAATGGAAATAAAATCAGAACGAGAAATGGCATGCCACTGCACGACAAACAAAATGGTATTCTCTAGTACTGCTGCAAAAAAAACAAAAAATCTTGAAAAGATTTATTCATAATAGATTTGGCAATAATATAATACACTATTGTCTATTGAAACTACAGTTCAATTTGAGCTTGTTTCTTTATTAAAATGAAGTACTGTGTATGTATAAACGCAAACTTAGACTTGTTGATCCACAGAGCTTAATCAAATTATATATATATATATATATTTTTAGTAGGGATGATAAATTGACACTGCTGTGGGAGATCAGATCAAGCCTGGTTTTATTTTATATGAGAAACTGTAACTGTTAAATTAACAAATAAACACACCAGGATGCCACAGTACCTGTGAAAAAAAAAACAACAACCTCTTAGCCACCTGCTGGACCATAAACACATTACAGCTAGATAGTTCTTAACAGCGTTGCTGCTGTGTATTTAAATTATTCTTGTCTGGTAACCTCCCTCTGACCTGTTTCTCATTCATTTCACAGTTCTGGCTGTCCCTTCCTAAGCCTAATGGCTCAAGCCTGACACACCACAAATCAGCCTGAGAAATACAAGCTGTAGCTGCAGCTTGCCTGACCAGTATTTTAATGTCTCACTGTAGCTCTGGCAGAATGCCTAATGGAATTAATCTCAGCAATAGTGATATATTTTTATACATAAAAAAAAACTCCCTGCCGGACAGAATTTTGCCAAGGATAAAGCATACACTGTAGGGTACAATCTTGATAAATGAGATCCTGGAAACATTCATCTGTGCATATTAAACAAAACGTGTATTTTGTTTCTCGTTGTTAATGCTGACGCTATCCCGAATCCCACAGAAGAATATATATTCTCCGTGAACACATATACAGTACAGATGGTCCTCATAATCTGGAACAGCCTACAGTTTTAAAAAAAGGGTATAAAATATATCAGAATACACCCAAATGCATAGGAGGCTGATAGTCACAGTGGAGTGTCACAGACAGACAGACATGGTCAGTGCATAAGGGTCCACTCTTTCAATAGGACCACCCGCACACAAGTCCCCGTCATGGCGTGCTTTCCTTTGCTGGGGATCCTCTGGTGTTGCCAGCAGCAAGTGATACAGTTGAGCAGAGCAGCTCTACCAAGGTGCCTCCTGATTAGTGCTGCTGCAGGAGGCCTTGCTTACTCTGGTAATTGAAAGGAAAAGAAACCGTGACTGCAGCCTTTAAAACTAATAAATAAACCATACTCTCCAGCAAACTGAGAAACTCTCCAGCAAACTGAGAAACACTCCAGCAAACTGAGAAACACTCCAGCAAACTGAGAAACACTCCAGCAAACTGGGAAACTCTCCAGCAAACTGGGAAACTCTCCAGCAAACTGGGAAACTCTCCAGCAAACTGAGAAACACTCCAGCAAACTGAGAAACTCTCCAGCAAACTGAGAAACACTCCAGCAAACTGAGAAACACTCCAGCAAACTGAGAAACACTCCAGCAAACTGGGAAACTCTCCAGCAAACTGGGAAACTCTCCAGCAAACTGGGAAACTCTCCAGCAAACTGAGAAACACTCCAGCAAACTGAGAAACTCTCCAGCAAACTGAGAAACTCTCCAGCAAACTGAGAAACACTCCAGCAAACTGAGAAACACTCCAGCAAACTGAGAAACACTCCAGCAAACTGAGAAACTCTCCAGCAAACTGAGAAACTCTCCAGCAAACTGAGAAACTCTCCAGCAAACTGAGAAACACTCCAGCAAACTGAGAAACATTCCAGCAAACTGAGAAACTCTCCAGCA
>JAGXEW010001351.1:0-22050 GCA_030684275.1 Acipenser oxyrinchus oxyrinchus | reverse complement strand
GAGAATCCCCAGAAAGTCTTAAGGTCTGTTAGACAGCTTTGAATTAAATTAATAACCATGCATTTTAAAAGGCTCCAAAGGGTAAATCCAGCCTTAAAGAAAGCGTATATTTCAATGTCAAGTGGATAAGTGTCTCAGCACCTTAGTCCAAGTTTCTAGACAAAACCAACATCAATCTCAGATAATTGATAAAAACAAAAGTATGCCCGACTCTTTTAATTGTGTCACAAGGTATACTCTGGTGTCAAGTCTGTAATTGAGTTTGGAGTACCTGCCAGACTGAGACAGTCTATTTATGGGTGCTAGCAGCTTTAGGACATGGTGCTGGCAGTTTTACATAGTGACACTGTGTGTTGAATGTGCTGTATCATAATCTACTGTGGGCTTTTGTTCTGTTTTTTTTTTTTTACAATTGATCACCATATTTTCACCATGCTTGCCCGTGCTTTCATTATGATTTTAGCAATGCTACACATATCAATGCCAAGGAGTGTTAAGGAGATATTGCAGATGCTTTGCAGTCAACACATACTGTCTACTAGTCACAGACTACAGTGTCAATTTACTACCTTCACACACACACACACACACACACATATATTCTGCACAAACGCAGGAAGTGAATGTATCTTAATCTTTTAAGAAAACAATCCAATGATCTTCACATGCATTGTTGCAAGCCTAATGTGCAGCACTGATCCATAACATCAACCCTCCCAAACATCTAGTGCAAAAGGAGAAAAAAAGTTTGTTGGTATAAAAACATTTACAGCATTTTTGTTAGTATTCACAGTATGTGGAATACCTCCTTAAAACAACTGTCTATGCATGCCGCACAGGCAATAACACCCAACGGGGAATCTAAATGGTAGATGCACATCACTCTGTGGATTGATGTGTACCTGACAAAGTAATTACTGTAAACACAGATGATGGGAGACTATTATGCAAGACCCACAAACATGCTCAGCTTAAAAATCAGCAAATGACTCACTTTCAAGGGGTCACTTAACTTTAAAGGGCAATGTGACAATCAAATACTCTTTATCCAAACTAATTTCAAATAAATTGCCTGAACTACATGAAAAAGATCTTATTATTATTATTATTTTTAATCAGCCCTATTAATGCACAATTTTAGCAAGCTAATGTGGATCAGTGAACGTTGCCTGCTAATGTTAAATTAACTGAAGATGAGCAGCTTCCTGAACAATCCAGGTTTTACATTATATTAAAAAAAAAAAAAGAAGAAGTCATTAAAAAATGATTGCTGCTGTTCTTGGTTGTTGTCAACATATAGAAGCCAGTTGAGGAGACAAGAATTCAATATAAAGGAGGTGATTTAAAACCAAACGATTAAAGGCAGCCTGCTTTTCTCAGTGCTTCATGATATACGAGTATTACACCAGGGCATTTCCAAAGCTGTGACCTAACATATATTGAGGCCTGTAGCAACAGTCCCACAACACAAAAGAAAACATTTCAAACTAGAAAGGGCATTAATTATATATATATATATATATATATATATATATATATATATACAGTACTGTGCAAAAGTTTTAGGCAGGTGTGAAAAAATGCTGTAAAGTAAGAATGCTTTCAAAAATAGACATGTTAATAGATTATATTTATCAATTAACTAAATGCAAAGTGAGTGAACAGAAGAAAAATCTAAATCAAATCAATATTTGGTGTGACCACCCTTTGCCTTCAAAACAGCATCAATTCTTCTAGGTACACTTGCACAAAGTCAGGGATTTTGTAGGCATATAGTCAGGTGTATGATTAAACAATTATACCAAACAGGTGCTAATGATCATCAATTCAATATGTAGGTTGAAACACAATCATTAACTGAAACAGAAACAGCTGTGTAGGAGGAATAAAACTGGGTGAGGAACAGCCAAACTCAGCTAACAAGGTGAGGTTGCTGAAGACAGTTTACTGTCAAAAGTCATACACCATGGCAAGACTGAGCACAGCAACAAGACACAAGGTAGTTATACTGCATCAACAAGGTCTCTCCCAGGCAGAAATTTCAAGGCAGACAGGGGTTTCCAGATGTGCTGTCCAAGCTCTTTTGAAGAAGCACAAAGAAACGGGTAACGTTGAGGACCGTAGACACAGTGGTCGACCAAGGAAACTTACTGCAGCAGATGAAAGACACATCATGCTTACTTCCCTTCGCAATCGGAAGATGTCCAGCAGTGCCATCAGCTCAGAACTGGCAGAAAACAGTGGGACCCTGGTACACCCATCTACTGTCTGAAGAAGTCTGGTCAGAAGTGGCCTTCATGGAAGACTTGCGGCCAAAAGCCATACCTCCGGCGTGGAAACAAGGCCAAGCGACTCAACTATGCGCGAAAACACAGGAACTGGGGTGCAGAAAAATGGCAGCAGGTGCTCTGGACTGATGAGTCAAAATTTGAAATATTTGGCTGTAGCAGAAGGCAGTTTGTTCGCCGAAGGGCTGGAGGCGGTACACGAATGAGTGTCTGCAGGCAACAGTGAAGCATGGTGGAGGTTCCTTGCAAGTTTGGGGCTGCATTTCTGCAAATGGAGTTGGGGATTTGGTCAGAATTAATGGTCTCCTCAATGCTGAGAAGTACAGGCAAGACACTTATCCATCATGCAATACCATCAGGGAGGCATCTGATTGGCCCCAAATTTATTCTGCAGCATGACAACGACCCCAAACATACAGCGAAAGTCATTAAGAACTATCTTCAGCGTAAAGAAGAACAAGGAGTCCTGGAAGTGATGGTATGGCCCCACAGAGCCCTGATCTCAACATCATCGAGTCTGTCTGGGATTACATGAAGAGAGAGAAGCAACTGAGGCTGCATAAATCCACAGAAGAACTGTGGTTAGTTCTCCAAGATGTTTGGGCCAACCTACCTGCCGAGTTCCTTCAAAAACTGTGTGCAAGTGTACCTAGAAGAATTGATGCTTTTGCTGTTTTGAAGGCAAATGGTGGTCACACGAAATATGGATTTGATTTAGATTTTTCTTCTGTTCACTCACTTTGCATTTAGTTAATTGATAAATATAATCTATTAACATGTCTATTTTTGAAAGCATTCTTACTTTACAGCATTTTTCACACCTGCCTAAAACTTTTGCACAGTACTGTATATATATATATATATATATATATATATATATATATATATATATATATATATATAAAGCTGTAACAAAAGGGAGATGTGTGTATTCATATAAAATGGTGGCAGATTTAAATCTTTTTAAATCACTAAATAGGATACTCAGCTTTTCCCCCAAGACAGAAATGCATTAGATAGAATCACATTTAGCAGACTTTCATAACCTTGGTTATTTAGATCCGCCAATATTAAGCTCAGTTGAATACACCCCAGTCTGTATCACTGGTAGAACGTTTCATTTTTACTGGAATAGACCGGTAATGGAACATGGATTAGGAAATCATACAGCTGTATATCAAAGATTAGGACAATAAATAAATTTGTCTCAGACATGACACAAACTGAACTGTGTACATAGTTTTGTTCTCCTTCTAGATACCTACAAGATTGAAATAATTAAACCGAGTACTATACCTGAACCGTGCAACATATAAAAAAAGTATGTTTATTACACAGTATCAGCTTTTGGTCATTTTTTGGTTTTAGATGTAATGACTTATTTAATGCTAAATAATGCTTATTATTTTACATATGTATATTTGGATCACACACAGTATATTTGCCTCCATCTATCCTTATACAAAACACAAGAATTATCTCATAAATATGTCCTAATTTTTAGGTTTGACAGTAAGCACCAAGATGGGACATTTCTTACATTTGTGACACCGTATTATTGAGCTTTGTATATGCTATCAGACAATGAAATCTGAAATAAAAAATTTAAAAATCAAGTAAGAAAATGATTTAAAAAGGCCTGAAAGTGAACTGGTTTGATGGTTTATAGACATCACTTATATGAAGGGTGCAGAGTATAGAAACATTTCTTAAGATAAGCACAACACCTTTAAAACAAATATATATATATATATATATATATATATATATATATATATATATATATATATATATATATATATATATATATATATATATATATATATCACACACACACACACACACACACACACACACACACTTCATCACCTCATCTTTCCTCCCCTAACAAAATGCCAGTAGAATTGAAAGATTCCATTCATATGCATGTAGGGCAGAATACTGTATGAAGCTGAAGAAGATTTATGAAATGTCAATCTTCAAACAAAAATGTGTCTGTAGTACATGAGATACATTTTCAATAGAAGATTTATAGGTTATTTATTAACATGTGAAGAGTCCTATTTTGAGTCCTAGTTGCCTTATTGAAAAAATATTTCCTACCAAAACACCAAACTCATATCATACTCTATATCAGCGGTTCTCAAACTTCGCTACTCTGTGACCCCCTTCTAGCAATAAAAATGACCCCGCTGCCCTGTGTTATTGCAGAATGGTTAGTATAAGTAAAACAACATTGCAAGACAATAGCAACAAAACTAATACATAGCCATTGGCTATTTTTAATTCACAATACAAAATCGCAAGATATAAATAAATAAACTGCTTCCAGGTTTATGCAATCGTAACACAAGGACAGCTTCTTGATCCTGCTTTCGATTTAGTCAGTGAGAGAAAGGACAGATGCATCTCGTCCTTGGAGTGCTGTGTTAAGAATATTTAAGCGATCAAAACTATCTGCCAGGTAAGCTAGCAGAGCAAGCCATTAGCATCTACAAGCTTTTCAGGTTTTATTTTTATTTTTTAATTTTTTTTACTGCTGATTGGGTCCTTGTCGGTCGGCACTTCTGTAGTGTCACTCGATTGTCCTTCATTACTCCCGTTGCCAACACTTTTCTTCAGAAAACTGTCATGTTTTAGATATTTATGCAAAACAACTTTCTGAACTCAGTTCACAACAAAAATCACAGAGGCTGGACTTAACACTACAGAAGTGCATTCCGCTGATTGGCTGACATGCAAGTTGGTTGCTAGGTAACCAGTTCAGAACGTTCAGACAAAGGCAGGTAGAGCAAAGGAGTCATTGGGAGTAAAATTTTAAAATTTAGGAGTAAAAGTGCCAATAATAATAATAATAATAATAATAATAATAATAATTGAACGTACCTGTTTCTTAAACTAAAATAGTTTAAATTGTGCAGGTATTCGCGACCCTATTAAAAAGGCACTGCGACCCCATTTGGAGTCGCGACCCACAGTTTGAGAACCTCTGCTCTATATCATAATGTATTGTAATGCTTTGTGAATAAGGCACACTGTTATATGACTGAGACTTACAATGTACTCATTTCAGCAGGGTTAGCTACAAATACAGAAGGGCATTTATGTAATAATTGCACCTTCCCATCTGTACTTATAGCCTACAAATAGTTCATATTCTACTCCACCAATAATACAAGTTTCTGTATGAAATTTCAAAAACAATTTCATTTTTTATTAGGAAAAAAGGAGCGCCTACAACCAACAAAACCTTTATATATGTTAAAAAAACCTTCTGTACCTCAGACATAATTGAATCACGTCCCAAATATAAAACCGACTATAGCTGCCTCCCAGATAAATCTAGTTAATCTCTCATGAGGAAACATGATTCAGTAATTTTATCAAATTAAAAAGCATGAACAACAAAAAGGAAATTATGCATCAGAGAACAATAAAAACAGAGTTAATAAATGACAAAACTAACAATTAGTTTGGCAGGTGGGGAGTCTGTGACTAACTGCATCACAGTATTTCACAGGTAAGTTAATTTGTGTTTTTATAAACAATCTGTTACAATTGCACAGGAAAGCTCCCTCTAGTTTATTAGTCTAGTGGAACATTTAAAAAGAACAGAAGAGTTTTTTTTATTTTATTTATTTATTGTCTATAAAATGGGTTACACACACAAACAGGAAAATAAATAAATAAATAAAATAAAAAATAATGGAATTCAGTATATGCTATACAGTAGTGTAAAACTACTGCCCAGTACTAAAAATAAAAAAAATAAATACATAACATACATACATACATACAAACATACAAAGTGTTGTGTGAACAGCATCAAACAGAGACTGTTGCAAGTGAACAAAAGGTCTGTGAAGCCAACACCGAGAATTTGCTTCACTGTGGGCATGTGTGTGAAGGGTGCTATGTCAAGAAATCATTGTGTCAAACTGTGTGGTGATTTTGTGATGTGACTCTTAACTGCTGTCCACCGAGGGCTAAATAGAGACCATACTCAATTTACTTTTGACTTGACAGATTTGAACCCAGGCATCCAGTGGTCTAGTTAGGTAACAACTTAACTTTGGAAATCAACAGAAAAATAGCAAATTTGAGAATATTTGTAAATTTTCCAAGGCCTTATTGTAACATTACAAGCCACATTGTACTTGTGTTCATGGTTTACACATCAGGTTATGAAACATTTGCAAATATATAACAGATGTCTGGATGCATTTAACGTTCACAAAGACTGTTTGACCTAATTTGAATTTTGCTAAATAGATTAAATGTCAAGCCAAATACAAACATGTGTACAACTTATATCAAATGCGAAACAGTATAAACCATCATAAAATGAGGCAAACTAAAACACAAAGATAAAGCAATATGCATTACAGTACTCCTCTTCATTAAAAAGTGACTAAACAAACACAGAACAAAAAACAACCTAAATGTAATCCCTTCAATAAAGATGTGATCCTCTCAAATTATACAGGAACAATGTTTGTTCAGTAGAGAACCCTGAGAATAATCTGGAGGATCTGAACCTTGGAGAAGATTCTTTCTCTCTGTGTTCCTGTGACACACACACGTGATGGTCTCATGCAGGATGACCTACTGTAGAAGTACTATTTCTTAGTACCGGTAATCTTTGCGGATGTTCAGAATCTCAAGAGCCTTGATTAAGAGCAGAATTGGGCTCCTGGAGACTAGGTGGGGACACTATAGAATAACAATGACTTTACTGTTCAATCTTTTCCTGTACCATGAGCATTACAGAAACATTTCCTAAATCTCCAACAACTTACTAAGTGGCTGCTCCAATCTTAACTGGTTGGGAAGTCCTTACATCCTTCCACATTGACACACTATTATTTGTTTATTTAGCAGATGCCTTTATCCAAGGCGACTTACAGAGACTAGGGTGTGTGAACTATGCATCAGCTGCAGAGTCACTTACAATTACGTCTCACCCAAAAGACGGAGGACAAGGAGGTTAAGTGACTTGCTCAGGGTCTCACAATGAGTCAGTGGCTGAGGTGGGATTTGAACCGGGACCTCCTGGTTACAAGCCCTTTTCTTTAACCACTGGACCACACAGCCTCCTGTGACACACTGCACATTGAGAAGCACACTTGCTGGTAGTAAAGCTGGTCTGAATAAGTACCTGCGCTTTCAAAAGTACAGCAAACGATATGCAAGAGAAGGATACATGACATTATGGAGAACCGAAAGGGTGATCCTGTACACTCAATTCCTGTTGGTTAATGAAGCTCAAAACAAATTATCCTTTCTGTTACAGCCCCTACATCTGTACCTCAGACCTAATTAAAACCAGCCACTGACTTTGCCCAGTGCATCTTAAAGCCCTAAAGTTTCTAAGTCTTGTAGACTTTCTGAAGATGCTCAATGGAGATATGTTTTGATGGCAGGAAGTCAAGGATTTTATCATGGTTGCAAATAGAAATAAATTGGTTTGATGCCAATTTACCAGAGTTGGCTTCAATTCCAATTCCATTTCTAATCCCAATTCCCTTTTACTCAATTCAAATTCCTATTCCAATCATTTTACAACAAAGGCTTTATTGAGCAAACAAATACTGTATACACCTTAATGAACTTGTCAGGTAACCTGATAAAGCCTATGGCATAAACCTCAGTAAAGACTATGCTGTAAAACGGAATAGGAATTGTATAAAAGGGAACTGGGATTGGAAATGGAATTGACCCCAACTCTGCCATTTTCAAAATGTTGCTTGAGGTGTACACGCCACGCCACATACAACTGGGGACAACAGGAGGCACCAACATAATATCTATAAACCTTTGTTTGATTCCAGTATTTCCTGAGCAGTGTTTGTGTTTTGTTACGCAATGGGCACGTTTCACAGGTTTTGACTTACCTCTTTCTGCCGTTTGCTGGCTTCTCGTCTGGCTGCCTTCTCTTTAAGCCTTCTCTCCTGTAGAAACAATGGAAAGCAGATAGATCAATATTTATCTTTTTACCCCTAATAGAGCCAAGCTCTGAGGAGGACTGAGGTATAAAGGAATCCTTTGAAAGGCAGAAGTCCATTACGGCATTTCACATTTGCTTAAAAAAAAAGCCAGCCTATTTCATCTGAAATTTCAAATTATGTAAAAAGATTATTTCTTCAAAATGTAAAATGAAAAAAAAAAAAGAAAAAAAAAAAATTGTGAGGGTCTGGAACCAACTCCCCAGTAATGTTGTTGAAGCTGACAACCCTGGGATCCTTCAAGAAGCTGCTTGATGAGATTCTGGGATCAATAAGCTACTAACAACCAAAATGAGCAAGATGGGCTGAATGGCCTCCTCTCGTTTGTAAACTTTCTTATGTTCTTATGTGTAATAAAATGTATAACACATGGAGACCACTACAGACAGACACTGTTACAGGTACCTAGGTACAGGTTGCCACACAGCATGAAAAACTATTTTGAGGAAGGGTAGCATGCATGCATGCTATCTATCAAGACAGCAGCAACAATCTATTGTTTTATTATCTTTTAGGTACAGATGCAGTAGCTGTACTTCCAGTTTGTGTTCCTTCGGAGGATTTCTAGGACTAATACTTTACACAAAGAGAAGACTATATGGCAAAATATGTTCCTTTCCATCGTGAAATGTATAAATGCCATTGTTAAGATATCCCTTAAGGAATATGAAAGCCTTAGTTTGGAAGGCAGTTGTTTATCATTCACATTCAAAATGCAAAGTTAGGCACTGCTTTACAGTCTCAAGTTAAACCAGATAGAATTCATTTTGTGCTGTTTGCTAAGTGAGGCATGAAACAATCAAAATATGTAAATCCACAAATAGATTTGAAAACAGCCCCTTCGAGACATGTGGAGATACCAGCAGAGCCCAGAGATCTGTAACCACACGTGATTAGAAAAGAGCAGGGGTTAGAAACACAACAAGCAACACAGTGGTTTACTAAACAGGAAAGCTTCACTGCAGACAACTGAAAACACAAATCCATTTTTTAATACTAAGAAGGGATTCTTCTGTCTATTTACAGCAATTCTTCCATAGTTACGCCTTGCTTGCACTCAGCTGCTCTAGAAAGTATACATCCCCAATATATAGCTGCAGCGTCACAGAGCAATCGCTGCATTAGTAAAAGCACATGAATGCCATTAACAAGCACTGGTACAAGTTCTGTTATAATTTTTATTACCATATACCAATAAATGTTTATGTTATTCTGACTAAAGTACATAAAAGGAAATACATAGAGCTTGCACTATAGAAAATGGGAAAAAGCATAATTTCCTATTTAAAAATTCCTTTTTAAAAACAAACTGAACTATATATAGCTGCATCTAATTGTAATCTAAATTGCACAAAAACAGCACGTGTTTGGCACCAAGTCTTATGAAACTAAAACACTGTTTTGGAAAGCGTTAATAAAATGGTTCATATAAAGCCATTTAAACAAAAAAAGACAAAATGGAGGAGGTGGAGCAGGTAGAAAAGATTGCAGTACTTCAGATCATATTGGAAAGCACATTGAATATACAGCCCACCTACAGCTTGCTAACTACCATTCGCCAACAGAGTATTTTTACTTTTTAATTTTAATCTACCGGTTGCAACCCTACTATTTCTTTTTCCATTAGCACAGATCCACCAGTACCGATACCTTTAAAATATCTTTGTAGCAAAAGAAATGAAAAACTCAGATATAAATTAACAGGGCTAGTCACCATGGCAACTGGCAAGAATTGAGAAAAGACCGATAGTTCCGAGAGGTCTGAAAGGACCTGACAGCAGGTGAAGAGAGACAGATAATAAAGATAATATAACCCAGGGTTAACAGAAGGAATGCCTTGTGCATGTTCATACAGTACTGTAGCTTGGTTTTGGAGGTTTAATAAGAACTTTCACTGACCCTGTGTGCACTGGAATTTGAGTTCTGCTCAGGCCTCTTGATTACAAGGAGCTTCCAGGAGCATGCATGCACAGATAGACAGACAGACACGGTCGCAGAAAAAGTATTTGAAAAAACACAAAGAAAGTGACTTCTAATTGTCCATTGAAAGATAGAAATTAGAGACTCAGCTTTATAATAAACAACAGTATTACATAACATGTAATGAAAAATAACATTCAAAACCTAAATTTCATACCTTGACAAAAGTATTTGGGCAATCAACATATTTTGTATAAAACCCATTCATTGCTAAATATTGACAATTATGATTGAAAACCAACACGTGATAATTCTAGAATTAATAAAACGCATAAAGTGCTGAAAAATAAAATTGGACATTTGTCATTCAAAAAGCAACAAAAATGGTTACAACTAAAGAGTACAGCAACAATTTCAAAATGGCAGTGATAGAACTAAACAAAAAAAGAGAAACTACCAGAAAAACAGCAGAAAGACTCGGTTTACCAAAATGCACTGGGTGACCTATTACTGACAAACACAGGAGAACATGAACTACTGCAACTAGCTCCAGGTGTGGAAGACCAAGAAAGATTTCTGCAAAATCTGGAAGAAAAATCTTTGGAGCAGCCCAAGAAAATACTCAGATTACTGCAAAAGATTTGACACAAGTATTGAGAGAAGATGGTCAAGAAATTCACGAGCGAACAATTCAACGATAAAATGAATGTGGCGAAAACCAAGATGCAAACCGTGGTTAAAAACAATACACAAAATAAAGTGATACAAGGATGGTAGTGACCGTTCTGGAAATGCTCTATGGAATTTTTTTCAAAGAAATGTTTTAAACTGTAGATGATGGTTGCAGACACAAGTTTTAACTTCAATTTATGAGTACAGTATATGTTTGGATGAGAGACATGAGGGCATTTAATGTACTTCATCAACTTCAGTAAACACAAATTCAACATAACTGCCATAAGCAGTATCAGGTTTAGAGATCCTTTTATGGTATCTTTTCATACTGTATACTAGTATATACAGTACTGTGCAAAAGTTTTAGGCAGGTGTGAAAAAATGCTGTAAAGTAAGAATGCTTTCAAAAATAGACATGTTAATAGATTATATTTATCAATTAACTAAATGCAAAGTGAGTGAACAGAAGAAAAATCTAAATCAAATCCATATTTGGTGTGACCACCCTTTGCCTTCAAAACAGCATCAAGCATCAATTCTTCTAGGTACACTTGCACAGTTTTTGAAGGAACTCGGCAGGTAGGTTGGCCCAAACATCTTGGAGAACTAACCACAGTTCTTCTGTGGATTTAGGCAGCCTCAGTTGCTTCTCTCTCTTCATGTAATCCCAGACAGACTCGATGATGTTGAGATCAGGGCTCTGTGGGGGCCATACCATCACTTCCAGGACTCCTTGTTCTTCTTTACGCTGAAGATAGTTCTTAATGACTTTCGCTGTATGTTTGGGGTCGTTGTCATGCTGCAGAATAAATTTGGGGCCAAACAGATGCCTCCCTGATGGTATTGCATGATGGATAAGTATCTGCCTGTACTTCTCAGCATTGAGGAGACCATTAATTCTGACCAAATCCCCAACTCCATTTGCAGAAATGCAGCCCCAAACTTGCAAGGAACCTCCACCATGCTTCACTGTTGCCTGCAGACACTCATTCGTGCACGCTCTCCAGCCCTTCGCTGAACAAACTGCCTTCTGCTACAGCCAAATATTTCAAATTTTGACTCATCAGTCCAGAGCACCTGCTGCCATTTTTCTGCACCCCAGTTCCTGTGTTTTCGTGCATAGTTGAGTCGCTTGGCCTTGTTTCCACGTCGGAGGTATGGCTTTTGGCCGTAAGTCTTCCATGAAGGCCACTTCTGACCAGACTTCTCCGGACAGTAGATGGGTGTACCAGGTCCCACTGTTTTCTGCCAGTTCTGAGCTGATGGCACTGCTGGACATCTTCCGATTGGAAGGAAGTAAGCATGATGTGTCTTTCATCTGCTGCAGTAAGTTTCCTTGGCGACCACTGCGTCTCACGGTCCTCAACGCTGCCTGTTTCTTTGTGCTTCTTCAAAAGAGCTTGGACAGCACATCTGGAAACCCCTGTCTGCCTTGAAATTTCTGCCTGGGAGAGACCTTGCTGATGCAGTATAACTACCTTGTGTCTTGTTGCTGTGCTCAGTCTTGCCATGGTGTATGACTTTTGACAGTAAACTGTCTTCAGCAACCTCACCTTGTTAGCTGAGTTTGGCTGTTCCTCACCCAGTTTTATTCCTCCTACACAGCTGTTTCTGTTTCAGTTAATGATTGTGTTTCAACCTACATATTGAATTGATGATCATTAGCACCTGTTTGGTATAATTGTTTAATCATACACCTGACTATATGCCTACAAAATCCCTGACTTTGTGCAAGTGTACCTAGAAGAATTGATGCTGTTTTGAAGGCAAAGGGTTGTCACACCAAATATGGATTTGATTTAGATTTTTCTTCTGTTCACTCACTTTTGCATTTAGTTAATTGATAAATATAATCTATTAACATGTCTCTATTTTGAAAGCATTCTTACTTTACAGCATTTTTTCACACCTGCCTAAAACTTTTGCACAGTACTGTATAATTTACTGTTGAATAAAGTACAAGTCTTACCATTAGCTGTATTAGATTTTTAAAAATAAAAATAAATAAACCCGTGAGCAATTCTAAAAATAAATATACCCGTGAGCAATTCTTCAAGTAAGATCTATAGAACTGTTGGTGCAGTGCTTACTTACCCTGTGCTTTTCTTTGATTCTCCTCCTGTATTCCTCTTTGTCAAATTTGTCCTCCTCAAACAGTCTTTCATGGGCCTTTTGCACATCAATGCCAGCATTGGTGTCTTCTCCATCCTCATCTTTAACTGCCAACCTCTGTACAGGAGGCCACTGCTGAACCATCTGCATAAAGAACGACCATGTTAGTAACACAGTATACGTTGAATAAAGTACAAGTCTTACCATTAGCTGTATTAGATTTTTAAAAATAAAAATAAATAAACCCGTGAGCAATTCTAAAAATAAATATACCCGTGAGCAATTCTTCAAGTAAGATCTATAGAACTGTTGGTGCAGTGCTTACTTACCCTGTGCTTTTCTTTGATTCTCCTCCTGTATTCCTCTTTGTCAAATTTGTCCTCCTCAAACAGTCTTTCGCGGGCCTTTTGCACATCAATGCCAGCATTGGTGTCTTCTCCATCCTCATCTTTAACTGCCAACCTCTGTACAGGAGGCCACTGCTGAACCATCTGCATAAAGAACGACCATGTTAGTAACACAGTATACAGGGAGAACTTTTAGCTATTAATGAAGAAAAGTTATGTATCAGTCTGTTCAGATACTTCAATGCTGCAGTTCTCAATCACTGTATTCCACTTCGGTAAAGGACCGCAGTCGACTTTGAAAACACATTACTCATAGGAAAAGCAGAGATTGATAAGTAACTGGGAAGGTGAGCCTGTGCATGAAGCTTGTAAAGGGAATAAATGCATGTTTGAGGGAGTAGTACTACATCAAAATCAGTCAGTATGATGATGACATAAACTAACCTACAGAGGACAATGCTAATGCAAAAAGAGTTACGCTCAAATTTGAATATCACCTCCTGGCATATCAGCAAACATTTGGTGTATCCATTTTTAATGTGTCAGACACTGTTCAGAATATCTGTACCCTCTCTATACAGTGTAGCCTGAAGAGAAGGGGCAGCATTCAGCTGTGTAGTTACTGCACTGTCACAACCCTGGCATTCTGTTGCAGAGGAGGCTCCAGGCACAGTACCATGCAGTGTAAAGCTATAACAATAAAAAACATGAATGAACTGGCTGAAATGAAAACCGGATCAAATCTGAATTACAAAAATATGCCATGACTGACCTCTCCATCCTCAGTAAATTTAATTTTTGTGTTCACTATAAAATTCCTCTTCAGGGCTTTCTTGGCTGCTTTGAACTTGGAGTCTTTTTCAACCTTCTTCTTTTGGGGTAGTTTTTCATCTGTCTGCTGCAAGAAGCAAAAAACAAAACAAAAAAATAACACATTAGCCAATATACCAGCACTAAAGTATTGAAGCACGGAAAAAATAAGAGAGGCTCAAAACTTCAAAAAGTTCAAAAGGCCTCAATTTATAAAACGTGCTCAGGTTAGTTACATTTTTGGGAACCAGATAGTCTGATTGATAACTCCAGGACAGGTCCTCATTCTTGTGTAGCTCATGTAAATGCTATTTCAAGGTGTTCTGGCTTGGCAAGATCAGTGAACTCCAAACAATATCCATTGAGGGCTATCTGGGGATATATGTGAAGAGAGTTTTCCTGGTCACAGAATACTAGATTCTGCATCGGAAAAGAACCATCACTAATGCCTAGAACTGTCACATACATTTTAGATTCACTATGCCCAATTTAAAGCATGTAATTGAGGATGTAGCCTTATGATGGATTAAAACAATTAATAAATAAATCAAGGCTTGATACACTATCAAAATAAATACCATCTATCTAATCGATCTATAAATAGAAACAGCAATTAAGATAAATAATACATGTTTCATGGTGCGACAGGGAGAACCCTGTCACTGGTTCTTAGCAAATGTGTGCAGCTGGGACGCCGGAGCTGAGCTGATCTGGAGGTCTGGATTGGCTGGGGGCATGCCCGGGAGGCCGTGTGCAGCTCAAAGGGCGTCTGAGCCACAGCTCGAGCGACTGCACCGCCATGTTACACACAGGGGCACTTTGTTTATATCCAGGAGTAGAGCGCTCACTCCATAGGATAATGACTACGGAACCCTTCAACTGCAAGACGGTGCCTGTGAAGGCTCTGCTCAGCCAGGACCATCGCAAGGACCCGGAGTCGCTGGGAGGCCGGGACTTCGGGAGCAACAGCAGTAGGTTAGTTTAGGGGATGTTGATCCCAAACAGTATAGAGAGGGTTGTCGTAGTGTAGTAGGTTCCTGGAGTGGGACGTCTCTTTTAAATGAGGCTATTTTTAGCTTTGTTTTGTTTTCTTTATTAAATCTGACACTAGGGCTACCATTGCTGGTACCCTTGTGGCAGCACTTGTGTTGAATTAAATCTGCGCTCCTGTTCGCGTGTCAAAGAATACCCAATGCTCGGTGTCTGACTTATTATTATTCAGTGACGACCCACACACGTAACTCTTCCCCCTGTTACACCTGGGAAACTAGCAGTGAAGCTGTCCCTGAATTAATGAGGGTAAGAGCACAGCAGCACACAGAAAATTTAATTCAAAACATAGCGCTGCCACTTTTAATAACATATGATCCCTATTGAAAGATGGGACTGCAACCCAGCAGATTAAATGAGGAAATGCAATGCAAATACTTGGTCAGCTAATGAAATCTCTAAATTTAGCTCCAGCTTTTTATATCTGAAATTGGCATCTTGAAGAAACAGCACAAGAATGCAATACCAATAGAAAACTACACCCAAGCCTTAAGAAAGAAAAACAAAACAAAAGACATAAATCAAACTGAAATAGGTAGACTCTAACCCAATTTCTTTCTAATCAATAGAGAACTAAGCTACCAAGGGTACAGCTAAGAGACTAGAGTCCTTTGGGTTTGAACCCCAGCTCATTAACGGACTCTGTTGCAGAAACAAAATGCAAATTCTCTCCTCTATTAATTTAGCTGACGAGACACCCTAAATTACACATTTAAATTAATACAGGCCCCTTAAGACCATATTTGTGAATTGTGAACATATATAAAATATCATTAAATATATATTATGTAACACTTCTGAAGCCCTGGAAATTGGAAATACGACTCCCATTTATAGGCAGTTTGAGGCGTGTCATGTCACATTGACATCAATGTATTGCAAAACCTAAAAGGAAAACGTATCCCAGTATAGCAACAATGCCTGCTCATATCTCTGCAATACTACAGAATGTTCATCAGATTGTGGTCATTTTACCATTCTGACTCCACGTCCCTACACCATTATGCAGTCAATGGAATGGACTTCAGAATATGTCCTGCCTCATTCTGTGTCAGCCAAAATGCTGTGATGCAGTTTCCAGAAGAATGAGAAGGCAGATTTTTTCAAAACAGAAGAAATAAACAGATGCTGCGTCTTCAGCTTCAGATCTTGAACTGTAGGTAGTTATCCATACACTCAATAGTGTAAAGTAACTAAGTTTCTCGTTAGTGAAGCACAGAATCTTGAATTCACTTATGGGGTGTACAGTGCGTGTGCATGCTTCATATTCCTTGCGACGGGAGAAGTGCTGGCCCTGGGTGGTAATAAAACAAGATCTTAAGATGTCTATCTGCTTGAGCCACACATCTTGCTGAATCAGCAACCAACATATGTCATTGCATGCCAATTTATAGGATACATGTTCCAAGTTTCAAATTATTCAAGAATGAAGCAAATACATTTAAAAGTCACAAAACTACTAACTAAGAACTAAAACTGCTGCATTCCAATTGGCTGAGATGTTGTATGTAAATTAGGAACTAACGTCCAGCTGGTATATCCCTAGCCCTCAAACTGGTAAATTTAAACTTTAATGGGTACTTTGGTGTTGTGTATGTACAAATGATTTATTAGCAATAACCACCAGTCTGGTCTGTGCATTATCCATCTCCACCTAGTCTTTACATCACATTCCCTACTAATAATCATAATAAATTAACATTTAGCAGATGCTTTTATCCAAAGCGACTTACAGAGACTAGGGGTGAACTATGCATCAACAAATGCTGCTGCTGCTGCTACTGCTACTGCATCCTTGTTTGCCAAGCGGCTGATGGTATGCCATGTAGACATCTCCTTCTAACTCTGAAGACTCAATGAGGCTGCACATCAATCGACTGGCAGAGTAACAGGTCCCATTTTGTTTGTTACTCTATCAAAAGTCATTACAGCAGGTTGACAAAACCATTACTGCAGGTTGCTTCATATCCAAGTGCCATCAGAGGCCATCAATAAAGCGAAAGGGGTTAAGTGCAGCAATAATCCCAGCGATGCCTTCAGTCAGGGGTCTCTGAGTTCTGAGTTCCTGGAGGGCGCAGTCTCTTCCAGCTTTAGCTCCACCTGATTGCTCAATTACTTAATTGGTCTAATTATTTGATTAACTGGTCAAATTTACCACTTCTCTCCAGGCCTCTAAATGTTTTACAGGTAGTGAATCAAGTGCATGTTTAAAATCATCAACTTTAAAAGACCTTGACAACATATTAAATATGCCCACTTGAACAAATAATTAGATCAATTAAAAAGTTAATTGAGAGCTTAAGTTGGAATGAAAACCAGAAGAGCCTGCATGCCCTCTAGGACTGGAGCTTGACACCCTGCTTTAAGTCATTGAAGAAAACAGCTTGGGGATCACAAAAATGTCATATTCTTCTGACAGTTTAAAAAAAAAGCTGTTTGTTGTTTGTTTTCCTCCTTATGCTGAGAATGCAAGGGGTAATGGAACAGTATTACAGGGCAAGTGGGAGCCATGACCATAGCACTGTATATTTCACAGAGACAAATGCACTTAAACTAGCCAAGAGAAAATACAGTATGTACTGTAGTCACAAACTGTGTGCAACATGGTTTCTAAATACACAACTGAGGAAGGTTTGTAATTTCAGTCCTATGCACACTCTTATCCTTCAGAAAGACAAAGAAATTGATTCTGCCTCATGAATTAAATTCCTTAACCTGACATTTTTTAATAAATGCATTGGGGAAATGGACAGCTGTAAGAGGCTTGAAGGAAATTGAAAAAGCTCTTGAATGTTATTATTTTACTTTTTAATACTGAATCACTGCAGTGAATCTCTATCTCAGGACTAATCTGAATGCTGCAGTATGTTCAGACCAGATGAGCCATTGTAGATTTCACATTCAGCCTCTTTAATTATTAGAAGCATTCAGGTTGTCCGTCAGCAAGGATTTACCCAAATTTGTATTCTTACCATCAAACAGAGATAGATGTGCTATAAATGCAGATCTGTGGTCCAAAACCCAGGACTGCCTAAAACACAGCAGTCTAAATTGACCTCATACAGGCTTTGCCAACAGAATTCCCCACCACCTTCTGGTTTCTGAATAAAACAAATTCTAACAGGCAGAAATTGAAACAGATAATTCTGGCAGAAGTCAGATTAGATTATGTATGCCATACATGAAAATCTCATTTATTCAGCTGTTTTGCGGTTTGCCATTTGCAGCGATTCATTTTTGTTTCTTTCTCCTACTCAAAGCACCAAAGATTTTCAATTAGATTAGTGTCGGGCTGCGGTTTTCTATAGAAAAAGGTAAATTGATTTCAGAATTCCTTTTCAAGACACTGCTTTTCTTTCAAGTGCACTTGGGGTTGTTCGGTCTCTTAAAGACACATTTATATTTCTGGTCTCCCTAACTCTTTCTCTTCCAAAAACTGGTACCTCTGAAGGTAGGGCTAAGGAAAGGTAATGTCTTTGTGTTGAATCAATTGCATTTGCTAGGTTTGCAACATTTGTATTGTCGGTTTACTTACAACATTAATACTTTAGCGTATAAAATCGTTTTTTAATGAACAAACGCAATTGGCGTTGTGTTAATCAAAAGCAGCTTTTCATGTTGGGAAATAACATGTATTAGTAGGCTAATGTCCGTTTCATTTAATACCTAAAAAAGCGTCTTAAAGGGAATTACAGGGGAAATCTGTGTATCTGCACAGCTTTAACATTAATTTAACTGCACAACCCTAACACCACAACTTTGGAAATTAAATTGCATCTGCTTAACCAAATAAAGGGCTTTTAGTGTAATGTTTCATGAACAAACTTTGATCATATTTTTTAAACGAGGCTTCCATCTTGGCTTGCGTTTGTGAGGAACAGTTATCTCTACTGCTTCAAATACAACACTGCACATTTTCAACCCCCGACTCAGTAAGTCTGTTTTACACCGCATGTCTAATCTGTTGGGGAGTTCTGGAACACAGCAGTGAGAGCCGATTTCCGTTGTAAACTCATTTTCAGTCACTGCTTTTAGAAAAGCTCACAAGTTGATGAACCAAAATGCTCAAACTTATTAAAGTCTAATCCTCTTCTTCAAAAGCGCAGAAGAATCCCAAGCAAGTACACGAATATCCTTTGTACATCACTGAAAGCATGACTTCCACCGCTGTGTCTACAGCTGAAATGAAAATGTGCTGAGGCTTTAGTCTCATTGCAGAGTCTGAACGATGATGTAACAGTGACCTTAGGCGCCCAGTTTAAGCCTTTTTAAATAATCATTGGTTGCTGCTTACCAAATGACTGACATCTCCAAAGGATCCAACAACCAAATCAGGGATGGTTTTATATACTTTCAAACTAAAGTAAAAGTTAGATAGACAGAAAGCTAGACAAGCGAGTTATTTTTTTGGTTGGGAGATTTGGCAAATCACAAGTACAAGCTTACCAGAAATCATACTAAATCATCTCAAATGTATATGAACCAAAAAAAAAGAACAAACTTATCTGTAGTGAAATATTCACAGGATAAACTTGAGGGATGACTCTCCAATCAAAATGCATTTCACTAAAGCTCCAGGCCAATAGAGATACCTTTTATCATGACATGCAGCATTTCAGTATCTTAGATTTCGGTTTCTACTATTGTATATACACCATGATTTTAAAGCGCAGAATTACCGAGAGCATACTAAATTGCTTTATGTAACCAAGAATGCTTACCGACCTGAAAGATTTTTTTTTTTTCCATTTACATAAGATGTTGATGAGTTGACAGATCTATCTGATGGCAAAGTTCTTCACATTACACACCCATCAAACAATTTGGTGTCAAATCAAACCCAGACACGGTTTTTATACAATTATTTCTGATCCTAGTTCCAGAGGGTTGTGGGTACCACTGATACTTACAGTTTTTAGGTAGGAGATCACTAAAATTACACTTACGGAGACATTTCTAAAGAAAAATTAATTTGAGTAAATTTTAAAACTCATTTTTACATTCAAAAGTAGGTAAATCGTAGAGTATATTTCACGTTGGGGAGAATGTTATTTTTTAATAATCTTTAGATTCTCAGCTGTATAGAAAGGTATAATACGGTATACTTTCTGTTGATATTTGTCCTGATACACAAGCCGAAAGTCACATTATGTCAGTCACACCTCAAACAGGTAGAATGTTCACGGAGTGGAAGGGTTAAAGGGTTTTTTTATTGCATCAACCTTGACATTCTTAGTATACTACATCCTTGACTTTTAAATGCCTTTTCTTGTGCTTTTTGTTTTTACTTGTACTGTATGCTGTTGAATATGGACTGATCATTATCAATGGCAATGCACTTATCTACAGCCCTGCAGTTTGCTTTGTTTTTTTTCATCAGGGGACCCAGCTGGAAGCTGTTCTGTTTGGAGCAGAAATAAAGGTATAAGAAGCAGGACGGCTGATGATTCAGCTCAGTACAACCTCTGTTAAATTCACGGCAGGCTTGCTACAAGGCCGTAAATAAATAACTAGCTTGTTGATAAATCAGTGTTGTCCCGTGGAAATCTGATTAATTTCAGGTCCAGGGGCAGTTACTTCATGACAGTCAACACGCTGCTTGCCAATGAAGGGCACTGTGCTTGACTGCACTTGCTGGAGCGTTACAGCAGCAAAGATGTATTTATTTATTTATGAATAAGCACTATGATTACAATATATATATAGCAGTGACCAAACATGATTATTTTGTAAAAATTATTATTATTTATTTATTTAGTTTTACATATATTCGCATCTCTACCACATATAGTATGCCTGATCCTGTTGCAACTTACATAATATGAAATTAAATGTTGTGGCCTTTCATTTGATAGGTTACATGCATGCAGTACAAACTATCCAGTAGTTAAACATACATAAATGAAAACAGTGAAAAACAAAACGGAAATACGGTGAGTGTAAAGAGTTAAAAAAAAAGAGCACTAGTTAAAAAGAAAAGCACATTTTTCTTCTGCTGCATGCAAAAACTTCACGTCAGGCAATGGCAAAAGCAATGGAGAGTGCTCCGTCTCACAGTGATGAACAGCTGTAGGTCTCCTGAAAGCAGCTTATTTTAAAGCAACACCAGTGTGAATGACGATGCAGTAAAATATATATAGTTTTTTAAATGCATAAGTGCCTTTTCTTTTGCCATTCCCCCCTAAAATTTTGGAATCCCCCATTGGCTACAGCATAGGGGAAATCCCCCCCAGCACACAAAAATGAAATTCAAGCCCTGATAAGGGTGGAAACTGTAACCTTTCCTGGTTGTGAACTTTCTAACTTGAGAATGCTGACAAACACAAGTACGGAAGTGGTACATGTTGCCAGTACATGCAAGTGTATTGAGAAAGGGCAGATAGCACAGCAGGAGCAATGGCTGGTGATAACCAGAGGAATTACACCAGAGCAGTACTGCAAGCAACTTTAAATATAATACTAAAACAGACGCACAAGAAAGTGCTGTATAACTTACCATCACACAAGTTTTACATACAAATTAGACTATTCAGTATTCATACCCAAGGTTTCACAGATGCAGATTAGCACAAATTTTGGATGACTTAAATGTAACATTAAGTAAGGTAGTCCATGAAAGTGTGTTAAAGCGGGCCTTTAAAACCACCCTAGTCATTTTACTTTTTATATTTCAAAATGTAATTTGATTTTCACACATAGCAACCAATTACAGTGATTTACAATGCAATGACATGCTATTAATTGATGACAAAAAAAAAAAAAAAATCTGTGAGAAATCTGGTATAGTTTTTAATAAAAACACAAGATCCTTTAGGACTTTTTTGTATACAGTTCAAAATGCTG
>JAGXEW010001350.1:0-22114 GCA_030684275.1 Acipenser oxyrinchus oxyrinchus | reverse complement strand
TCCTGGGTCTGCAGACAGGGGAGCTCTCCAGCCTGCTGATCACCACCTGAAAAATACAAAATACAGGAATGGCCATAAGACTCCTGTTGCATAGTGGTTTTATCCATTCCTGGTTCTACTATGAGTTTAACAAGACACACCTGAGCTTGTATACACTGTGGCTGACCAGGCTCGTACTATGGCAGCAGTGTGGAGTAGTGGTTAGGGCTCTGGACTCTTGACCGGAAGGTCGTGGGTTCAATCCCAGGCTGGGGACACTGCTGTTGTACCCTTGAGCAAGGTACTTTATCTAGATTGCTCCAGTAAAACCCAACTGTATAAATGGGTAATTGTATGTAAAAATAATGTGATATGTTGTAACAGTTGTAGGTCGCCCTGGATAAGGGCGCCTGCTAAGAAATAAATAATAATAACAATAATAAAACCTGGACTGGGTGAAACTGTTATGCTAAAGTCGTATTTCCATCCTTGAAATATATATATCCGATACCTTAGGGGACTTTCCATTGACTTAAATACATTTTATAGCTCAGTTTTGTTTTTGCAGTTTAGGCTGCATCTCCCGACTCACCTCGCAGCGCCCCTGCCCGCATGCCCTCCAGCACCCCTCGATGATGTCACACTCCCCTCCCCATGGTGAGCGGGGTCCAGTGGTTGATGGGATAGGGGAGGAGCTGGCTGCAGAGGGGGTCTGTTGCATCGCTCTCGATCAGGATTCGACAGACTGATCCCCCTCTGGGGGTCTCATCCCCACTGCCTCTCTCCAGAAAGCGCCGCCTCACCACACTGCACCCCCACACCGGCACCAGCTCCCAGGCTGTGAGGTCATCACAACCAGCACCGCCCTCCATCAATTATGACGTCATCACCCTCGGAACCTGCGACGAAGATTATTTATTTTAAAGGCGATTATACTGTTTATTCTACACTTTATTTTTTAGGAGCACCTTTTCCTTGCCTCCAGAAAATGACACACAAGGCATCTGTATTTCAGAAGTTAGTGTTACACTAGTACACTCAAATCATTGACCCGGGGGTGTATAGGCTGTGTCACAGTAAAGGTCTCCACACACCGTACGTGATGAAATTTGTTTGTTGATAAAATGGTATTTTCGCTGCGACACTACCTTTCACACCAGTGGCGATTGTCATGGCAAATTTCACCCACCCCACCTAAAAATATATTAACAAACATTATGAATATGCATAAAAATAACCAGCACTAATGGTGTGTCTGTATGAGACAAAATTAGGTTCTACAATATTACAAATAGTTACGTGTAAATATGTGAACACACACACGCATGCATATCTATGGTTTAAATATATATAGATAGATATCTATATCTATCTATCTATCTATATCTATCTATCTATCTATCTATATATATATATATATATATATATATATATATATATATATATATATATATATATATATATACACTACCGTTCAAAAGTTTGGGGTCACTTAGAAATCTCCTTGTTTTCCATGAAAACATACATGAAATGAGTTTGAATAGGAAATATAGCAAAATGAATAGGAAATATAGTC
Organism: Acipenser oxyrinchus oxyrinchus; assembly: GCA_030684275.1. Taxonomy (NCBI): domain Eukaryota; kingdom Metazoa; phylum Chordata; class Actinopteri; order Acipenseriformes; family Acipenseridae; genus Acipenser; species Acipenser oxyrinchus. The sequence continues at coordinate 20,559 of JAGXEW010001350.1, read as the reverse complement.
ATTGACAAGGTTAGAAATAATGATTTTAATTGAAATAATAATTGTGTCCTTCAAACTTTGCTTTCGCCAAAGAATCCTCCATTTGCAGCAATTACAGCCTTGCAGACCTTTGGCATTCTAGTTGTCAATTTGTTGAGGTAATCTGAAAAGATTTCACCCCATGCTTCCTGAAGCACCTCCCACAAGTTGGATTGGCTTGATGGGCACTTCTTACGTACCATACGGTAAAGCTGCTCCCACAACAGCTCAATAGGGTTGAGATCCGGTGACTGTGCTGGCCACTCCATTATAGACAGAATACCAGCTGACTGCTTCTTCCCTAAATAGTTCTTGCATAGTTTGGAGCTGTGCTTTGGGTCATTTTCCTGTTGTAGAAGGAAATTGGCTCCAATCAAGCGCCGTCTACAGGGTATGGCATGGCGTTGCAAAATGGAGTGATAGCCTTCCTTCTTCAAGATCCCTTTTACCCTGTACAAATCTCCCACTTTACCACCACCAAAGCACCCCCAGACCATCACATTGCCTCCACCATGCTTGACAGATGGCGTCAAGCACTCCTCCAGCATCTTTTCATTTGGTCTGCGTCTCACAAATGTTCTTCTTTGTGATCCGAACACCTCAAACTTAGATTCGTCTGTCCATAACACTTTTTCCAATCTTCCGCTGTCCAGTGTCTGTGTTCTTTTGCCCATCTTAATCTTTTCTTTTTATTGGCCAGTCTGAGATATGGCTTTTTCTTTTGCAACTCTGCCTAGAAGGCCAGCATCCCGAGTCGCCTCTTCACTGTTGGACGTTGAGACTGGTGTTTTATGGGTACTATTTAATGAAGCTGCCAGTTGAGGACCTGTGAGGCGCCTGTTTCTCAAACTAGACACTCTAATGTATTTGTCCTCTTGCTCAGTTGTGCACCGGGCCTCCCACTCCTCTTTCTATTCTGGTTAGAGCCAGTTTGCGCTGTTCTGTGAAGGGAGTAGTACACAGCGTTGTACGAGATCTTCAGTTTCTTGGCAATTTCTTGCATGGAATAGCCTTCATTTCTCAGAACAAGAATAGACTGACAAGTTTCAGAAGAAAGTTCTTTGTTTCTGGCCATTTTGAGCCTGTAATCGAACCCACAATTGCTGATGCTCCAGATACTCAACTAGTCTAAAGGCGGCCAGTTTTATTGCTTCTTTAATCAGCACAACAGTTTTCAGCTGTGCTAACATAATTGCAAAAGGGTTTTCTAATGATCAATTAGCCTTTTAAATTGATAAACTTGGATTAGCAAACACAACGTGCCATTGGAACACAGGACTGATGGTTGCTGATAATGGGCCTCTGTACGCCTATGTAGATATTCCATTACAAATCAGCCTTTTCCAGCTACAATAGTCATTTACAACATTAACAATGTCTACACTGTATTTCTGATCAATTTGATGTTATTTTAATGGACAAAAAATTTGCTTTTCTTTCGAAAACAAGGAAATTTCTAAGTGATCCCAAACTTTTGAACGGTAGTGTATATATATATCTATCTATGTATATATCTATGTATATATATATATATATATATATATATATATATATATATATATGTATATAATCACATGCAGACCAATGTAATTTAAAGCATCCAGAGATAATGACAAAAGCAAAAAAAGTATCAATTATCATAACAAAAGTATCATAACAATTAAATACTAATAAAACCCACACAAATATCTGAGTTTGTGTTGATCCTGTGTTTTTTTGTTGTTATTTAATATATTATCTTTTTCATTTGTCATTTTTGAAACTATCACGCAACTTCTGGTCAGGCGATAAAAATTGAAAGGTATTTATGTCATTTCTAGCACAGACAAACATCTGATTTTTGTATACAAATAAAAAAAAGTATGCAATGTTACTATAAGAGCGAAAAAACTGAAATGACAGTGAGGGCCAGACATGTAGCAGGAAGAACAGACCATCGCTGGACCAAGAAGATACTAGACTGGATCCCAAGAGACATAAAGAGATCAAGAAGACGACCTGCAGGAAGATGGCAAGATGAACTTAGGAAACACGCCAGAGCAGCATGGATGAGGGACGCAGCAGACAGGCTTGTGTGGGGAGGCCTTCAAGTATTATAAAAAAAAAAATAGATGGGCTTCAGTGAGTTAAAGGAAAATAATTCCATCTCAGGTTTCTGTGACAGTTTATTAACTAGTCGACCTAACAGTCTCATAGTTTATTTTTATGACGTCATATAATTTACCTGACATCAAACTACGAGAGCATATACGTTGTGTTGTGTAATTTATTCTGACCTTTTGTGCTGGCTATTAATTTAAAAAAAAAAAATTCTTACAATCTCTGGTTAGTTACAAATGTATAATATTTTTCAGCACTATAAAATTGGTTATTATATTTTATATATATATATAAAATCACACATACACCTTTTCAATTACTTTCATATCTTTCATTTTGTAAACTGCAGTAACACCTCCTTCAATCACATACATTAGTTACAGAAAGTACTGATTAGAGGAGAAACCTCAAAATGGAGCGAGGTAACCAGTGGTGTACCACAGGAATCAGTATTAGGTCCTCTGCTATTCCTAATCTACATTAATGATTTAGATTCTGGTATAGTAAGCAAACTTGTTATTTGCAGACAACACAAAAATAGGAGGAGTGGCAAACACTGTTGCAGCAGCAAAGGTCATTCAAAATGATCTAGACAGCATTCAGAACTGGGCAGACACATGACAAATGACATTTAATAGAGAAAAGTGTAAAGTATTGCAATACAAATGTGCATTATAAATACCATATGGGAGATACTGAAATTGAAGAAGGAATCTATGAAAAAGACCTAGGAGTTTATGTTGACTCAGAAATGTCTTCATCTAGACAATGTGGGGAAGCTATAAAAAAAAAGGCCAACAAGATACTCGGATATATTGTGAGAAGTGTTGAATTTAAATCAAGGGAAGTAATGTTAAAACTTTACAATGCATTAGTAAGACCTCACCTAGAATATTGTGTTCAGTTCTGGTCAGCTTGTTACAAAAAGGATATTGCTGCTCTAGAAAGAGTGCAAAGAAGAGCAACCAGAATTATCCCGGATTTAAAAGGCATGTCATATACAGACAGGCTAAAAGAATTGAATCTATTCAGCCTTGAACAAAGAAGACTACGCTGCGATCTGATTCAAGTATTCAAAAGTCGACCCAGGGGACTTTTTTGACCTGAAAAAAGAAACAAGGACCAGGGGTCACAAATGAAGATTAGATAAAGGGGCATTCAGAACAGAAAATAGGAGGCACTTTTTTGCACAGAGAATTGTGAGGGTATCACTTGTCAAAAATTTCAGATTGAGACTTTCTATGTTGTAATTGACCAGTTATTAACTTGTCTTCGTCACCGACTGGATGCCTATAGGTTGCTGAACGATCGGTTTGGAGTACTATTTGAAAAAACTTGTTGGACATCACTGACATTCGGAAGCGTGCCACTGAACTTGCGGCAGTTTACCCAAATGACTTGGAAAAAAACTTTCCTGATGAACTCGTACAGTTCAAATTCTTTGTCCAGGATGAGCCTGACAAATCTCCTGCCCAACTGCTGCAAGTTATCAGGCAAAGCGGCCTCCAATCAACATTCCCTAATGTGTACGTTGCTCTGAGAATCTTCCTGACTCTACCAATTACAAATTGTGAAGGAGAACGTTCATTTTCAAAGATGGCAAGGATTAAAAATGAACTAAAATCAACAATGCGTCAAAGGCGTCTGAATGCCTTATCTCTGATGGCAGTGGAGTCAGAACTGGTACGACAAACAGACTTTGACCAGATTATACAGGACTCTTCTTCCATGAAAACTAGGAAGAAACTGATCATTTAAAAAGGTAAGACATCGTTGTAATTATATTTGATATGTTTGTATTTTTGGTTACATTATGTGATGGTACAGTATTATTAAAATGTAGGGGTAATGGGTAGTTACATAAAAAAAAATACTGGAGTGCACAATGTAAAATGGGTTTTTATTTATTTGTTGTTGTTGTCTTTTTAACCAAATTGTGTAGCGGAAGTAACTGGATATGGATTTGGGTTCAGCAGGCTTCATTCAAGAGCACATCAGTACGAACACGAACTTGTGTATACCGTCTTAATATAATGGCTATACCTTCATTGTAAATAGTCTTAGTACGGTACTAATTGCGACATCTATTGATGCTTTACAGTATGACACCACATACTCGTAATACAATAATGGCTCGCCAGCAACCGCAGTTGTTAATAATTCTCAGGAAATAGGAGTCTACAAGGTCGCTAAAACTCTAACGTCATTTCGTTTTCATATTGTTTTTTTGTTTTTTTTCCGCGATTCCATTAATCTAAATCAGTTTCCGAAGGCATATATTTGAGCAGTTAATTTAGGCATAGTGTATTACTATGCAATTGCTTTATTATTAATGCAGTGTAAACGGTAAGTCTATGTATTCATGCGTTTTGATATATTCGTGTTTTCTGGGGGTTGTTGGGGCCCCAATAAATCTTAATCCGCCTCTGCACACAAACACACGTCTGCGTTACCATGTTTCTTTACTATTGTTATATAAAGCTACTCCGTGCTTCGCTATATAATATTGTATCTTTCTTAAAACCGTTGTATTATCCCCGTGGGATGCTGCTGCTAGCAACGTAAACTTATTCAGTTTTGCAGAGAATTTAGTGCAATGAGGAGCTTTAGGAGCTACAGTCCAGGGAGGGAACGATAGGCATGTTATTCACAATCAAACCTCCGAGAAACAAAACCGTAGTCTATACGTCATCAATTCATTAAATCACCAATTAATGCGACCGTCTTTTTAACATAAAGGAGGGCGTGCTAAAAACTAGACAAGACACAACGGCGCTGTACTATAAAGCTCTTCCACAATACTCCTGTAGTGAGTCGTTTCTATTAGTAGCATTATACTTCAGACTCACCATTCTTTTCCTTCACATCACAAGAGCAAAGCCACTTCCTGTGCTCCTTATCCACTGCCCGCCTCTATTCTAGGTCTCTCCGCGGCGCCACACTGACACCCTGCGGAGACAGCCGGGATAACACAGAGATCCTCCAGTCATTACGCCGCTTCCCTGTTCAATGTATCACATAAATGCAGTGCTTAAAATTGGGACGGTATACGCCGGTATGCATACCGGTAAGAGAAAAACTGGCATTATGGCATGCCGGTGTTGTGTAACCCTGGCACAATACGCATGCGTAAAATGCGATCGGCCCACAAGCACGACTATTTTTCTGCTCGTGTCTGAGGTGAATTACGGGTGATGTGCACGCGCAGAATACGCGTTTTCGACAGGACGACGTGATTGCATTGTGATGTACAATCAGCTGTGGTTTGTTTTCATTGAAAACGTCTGTGTTCTTTGAAACGCAATCCTGTTATCACAAGGATACTCTATATTATTGTTGTGTGCGTTACAGTTCCTCGGTTATTAACTGTATGACTTGCTAATTTCCTCTATGAGGCTCAACTGTAATTTAGTACTGTGCAAAATAATGCAATTACTTTGCATACTATCATGTTTACCACACATGAGTTTGTGTACAGGAATAGCGGTTAAAATGACTATTTTAGATGAACTCGACTATCTGCTTTCCTCCCTCCCCTCAACTGTCCTGTTAGGTGACTTCAATATCCATCTCTCCAACCCCAGCCACTCTGCCGGATTCCTCCCTCTCATTCACTCCTTCGACTTCTGTCTCTGTCCATCCTCCACCCTCTGTCTCTGCTCACCTCCACCTCTCTCTCTCCTCCTTCACCTCCTCCCTCACTCCCTCTGTCCCCTCACCTCCCGACCTGCTCGCCCTCCCTCCCTCCCCAACCCTGGCTCTCCTCTGCGCTCCGCTCAGCAAGAATCACACTGCGATCTGCTGAAAAGAAATGGAAGAGAACCAAACTCCCTGCTGCCCTAGACCTCTACTGCACTCTTCTCTCCTCCTTCTCCTCTACTCTCTCCTCTGCTAAATGTACTTATTTCCAACCTGCTCCAACCCCTTCACCCACAGCATCCCCTACTAACTCACCCTCCTTCTCCACCTTCTCTCCCCTCTCAGACTCTGACCTCGCCTCCTGCTCCAGGGTCACAAACCCACCACGTGTGCCCTGGACCCCTCCCCACTCACCTCTTTCAAGCTGCTGCTCCTGCTCTACTTCCTTCATCTCCTCCCTTCTCAACACCTCTCTCCTTTCTGGTCTCTTTCCTCTGCCTTCAAACAAGCCTCTATCACTCCCTCCTCTAAAACCTACCCTCGACCCCACCTCCCTCCAGAGCTACTGTCCTCATACCATTTCTATGCTGATGATGCTCAGATTTTCCTCTCCTTCCCCACCTCTGACCCCTCCATCCCCTCCCGTACCTGTCTGTCTGCCACCTCCTCCTGGATGCACTCGCATCACCTCAAACTCAACCTCTCTAAATCTGACCTCCTTTTCTTTCCCTCCTCCTCCTCCCCCTCCTCTGATCTCTCTCTCTATGTTCCTCTGGAATCTACCACACTCTCTCCCTCCTCCTCAGCTAAGAACCTCAGAGTCACCCTGGACCCCTGCCTCTCTTATTCCCAGCACATCTCCACTCTGGCACGCACCAGCCGATTCTTCCTGAGCAACATCCAACTACGCCACCCAGCTCCTGGTCCAGGCCTTGGTACTCTCCCGTCTAGACTACTGCAACTCACTCCTGGCTGGCCTCCCTGCATCCGCCACCTGTCCACTCCAGCTCATCCAGAACTCCGCTGCTCGCCTGGTGTTCTCTCTGCCTCGCTTCTCCCACGCAACTCCACTGCTCCGCTCACTCCACTGGCTCCCAATCACCACTCGCATCCAGTTCAAGACTCTTGTACTAGCCTACAGATGCCTTGATCAGACTGCACCCAGCTACCTCCAGGCCCTCATCTCTCCCTACACCCCCACTCGACCTCTCCGCTCCTCCTGCTCTAGAAGACTGGCTCTACCTTCTTTATGCTCCCCTGCCTCCAGAGCCCGCTCCTTCTCCACCCTCGCCCCACAGTGGTGGAATGACCTTCCTACAGATGTCAGGACTGCCCAGTCCCTGACCACCTTCCGGTGCCTCCTCAAGACTCACCTCTTCAGACAGCACCTGTAGAACTCCTCTGTTTTTCCCTCTGGACACTTATCTCTCTTCCTTAAATGCGCTTTACTTGCTCTTATCTGCCCCCTATTTTACTGCATTTAATCCTGTACTTTAGAGTACTGTAATCTGTCATGTGTTATTCAATCTGTAGTATTTTGTATTTAATTATATCCTGTTGTAACTTTCACTGACACTGTTATCTGCTCTGTTACTGAATCGTATTTTGTAATACTTGTACTTGCTAGAACCAAAGTCATTGTATTTATCTTGCTCTTAACTGTATTATTACTTGTACTGTGATCCTTGAAATGTATTTTTGTTTACGACTGTAAGTCACCCTGGATAAGGGCATCTGCTAAGAAATAAATAATAATAATAATAATACTTGTTTTTTTTGTAGCTCAAACCATTCTTGTTTCGATGCCTGTGAATTTCTAGCGTACCCTAAAACATACAGCATTGGTATTGCTTAACATTTCAACTATGACGGCTACTCAAAATCAATCTTTATTTTATATAGCACCTTTCATGGTGGCCCACCATCACTAAGCACTTTACAACATATCAAGTAACAGCAAGAAAATCCATAATACTTTAAAGTACAGAGAAAGGAATAAAACATGATACAGTAAAAAAAAAGCATAATCATAATACATTAAATACAGTGGGAAGTACATAATACATGATATACAGTAAAAAAATAATGTATAATACAATACAGTGAAAACGCATAATACATGATATAGTAGCAACAACACAGCAGCTAATAACAGATATCAGGCTTAAAGAGCATGGAGGGCAAGAGAGAACAAGTAGGTCTTGAGAGCTGATTTAAAGCGAGCGACGGTGGGAGCATCACACACCAAAGCTGGGAGAGAGTTCCAAAGAGTCGGAGCCATGAAGCTAAACAAGCGTTCTCCAAGTGTGGTGCACTTTTGCTTGGCGATAACAAGCAGGCCAGAGTCGGAGGACGTCAGCTTGCAGGCAGGGACATAACTGGTCAGCAGGTTGATGAAGGGCATTTTAGGTGAGCAGGAGAGTTTTGAAAATAATCCTGAACTTAACAGGTAGATGGGCAAGACTGGGGGGGATGCGTTCACGTTTTTTGCATCTGGTAAGGATCCTGGCAGCAGCATTCTGAACTAGCTGCAGTTGGTTTATGGTGCGTGCCGGGAGACCACCATATAGAGCTGCAGGAGTCGAGAGGAGACAAAGTATCTCCGCATCCGTGAGGGAAAGATAGGGACGGACTTTCAATATGTTTTGAAGATGGTAGAAGGAAGATTTGACCATGGAGGAGATGTGGGTATCAAAGGAGAGGTTGCTGTCAAGAAGTACACCAAGGCTTCATACTGTGGGGGAAGGCAGCAGCAGAGAGTTTCCTAGGTTCAGGGCAGATATATTGAGATTCTTGAGTTGAGTTTTAGATCCTACTAGAAGGAGTTCAGATTTGCTTGTGTTCAGCTGACGAAAATTGGCAGACACCCAGGCCTCGATGTCTTGAACGCAAGCCGAGAGCCGGGCCATGGCAGAGGAGCTTCCAGAGTCGGGTTTTAAGTTGAGCTGGGTGTCATCAGCACAGCAGTGAAACATGAGGCTGTGTTGGCGGATGAGGTGACCCAAGGAAAGCATGTATTATTATTATTATTATTATTTGTTTATCTGCTCTCTCTCTCTCATCTTATCTTCTCCTCTCCACCCTCTGCCTTCTCCTAGTTGAACAGCTTGCTCATAGCCCTGGCTGGCTGCTGCTCTCTCTCTCCTCCTCTCCTCTCCACCCTCTGCCCCCTCTCTCCTATTATTATTTGTTTATTTAGCAGACGCCTTTATCCAAGGCGACTTACAGAGACTAGGGTGTGTGAACTATGCATCAGCTGCAGAGTCACTTACAACTACGTCTCACCCGAAAGACGGAGCACAAGGAGGTGAAGTGACTTGCTTAGGGTCACACAATGAGTCAGTGGCTGAGGTGGGATTTGAACCGCGGACCTCCTGGCTACAAGCCCTTTTCTTTAACCACTGGACCACACTGCCATGTAGATATTGAAGAGAAGGGTCCCAAGAACAGATCCTTGGGGGGGACACCACAAGTGACTGGGTTTGCAACACCACTGCGTCCAGCATAGAAAACAGACTGCAATCGTCCGGATAGGTAAGAGGACATCCAGAGAGACAGGTTCTAGAGATTCCAGCATACTTCTGAAGGCGGTCAAGAAGAATGCCATGATCAGTGGGGTCAAAAGCGGCTGTTAGGTCAAGGAGGACAAGCACAGAGGAAGCACCAGCATCAGCATTAAGCAGGAGATCATCTATGCTGTCCATCTAACAGCACATAGTATTTACCCAGTTTGATGACCATGACAGGATAGCGGCGAGACAGAGACTCAGAAGCCAGAAAACCACAGTACAAAGCACAAACGTGCACAACAAAATAACACAAAAGCACAAACAAAAAGGCACAAGGGCAAAAATAAAGGTTTAAACAAAACACAAAATGTAGGCTGGCCGTTCGCCTTCACTACTTGCAAAATATAAAATTGTTCAGGCTGGGCACAGCCTTCACTGAACTTTTAAAGAAAACATACAGCAACAACACAGGCTCACTCACCAAACTCCTCTCCCCTAATGGAGCCCTGGGCTCTCAATTTAGGAGCAGCCACATTCTCACATGCTTCTGTCAGGGGTAGGAATTAACCCCATCCCTGCCAACCACCAACACAACTCTGGTACAATGACGTAAAAAAAAACAAAAACTGAGAAGTGCACTTATATTTAAATCATCAATATGCTGTGACCCAGAAGTAAACTTTGATCTTCACGCGTTGAAACTCCACTAACCTCAATTTCACCGTGTAAAACACTTTTTATGCTTTTTGAAAACAACTAGAAATTCACAGGAACTGAAGCCAGACTTTTTTGAGCTAAAAAAATGTTGTCCAACTAAAATAGTAGTTTTAAAATAGTTGTTTTATTTGTATTTCTGTTTTTCAATTTGTATTTGTGTTTTGTACTTTAGGGCCACAGCACACATGCTTTCACTATGCATTTATTAAACAAAATAGACAACGCTTTTGAGAATGTACACCTATATGATTATTAAAAGACAATCAATACATGAATAAAGAAAAAACACGCTGAATACATATACAATTATTATAAACGACGAGGGATCGAACTAGATATGCCAGTTACACTGTGTAGCCAGTACATGTTTTTAATAGCCTAACAATTATTTCACTTTTTTTTCACTGGTTGAAAAACCGACGCAGTTTTAATAACATGAATTATATACATATTAAATGAGAGGAAACTGATTACCTGCAGCTCCTGCGCAGACGTCAGCGGCTGGCTTGTGGAGGGACCCACATCTGTAGATACTGCAGCCCAGTGAGCTGATGATCATTTGTTTGCTTCTCTGCCGTACATCGTTGATTGTTTTCGGCACTCTTGTGCAGTTCTTCGAATGCCGGATGAAGAAGCATTCATAGATGCAGCTATCTGTTCCCATGCCTCTTTAACCTGATATATGCCCTGGGTGCTCGATTGTATATATTATTATTATCCTCACTTCACCTTCTGCAAAAATATCTAGTCGGTGGCGTGAAGCGTTATTTTCGTTGTCCGTGAGCTGCCAAATTCCACTTCATGTTTGCACACAGAGCTAGCGCTGCTTATTCTTTTTCTCAATGCATAGTTGCTGAGTGTAGGGGATGGGATAAAAGCTCCCGGAACACTGGGTTCCGAAGGTGCACAGAATATGAAAATGATACACACAATACAACTAAGTGGGAACAACATAACGCTGCTGAAAAAACCCACCGAACCGACCTTTAACTGCCCGTTCCGGGTAATAAAACAGTGTATTTATTTTGTTTGTATATGATCTCTCTCTCTCTCTCTCTCTCTCTCTCTCTCTCTCTCTCTCTCTCTCTCTCTCTCTCTAGAATTGTTTAGAATTACTGAAAAAAACACGTGTATATAGCTGCAACAGTTTCACAACATTTATTTTTTGCACAATGTTTTTGTTCTTCTTACTTACAATGATAAAAAAAAGTATTTAAATGTATTTAACATATTCATATATGTACATAGGCTATATTTGATACAAAATGGATACAATGCAATTACAGTGCAAAGGCAAGCAAACACACTATCTTACAATTAGGTAGTTTACAACATGTAAGGAAAAACGAGCAAGCAAAGCAAAACAGTTTAGATTTTAATATTATGCAGGATGACTTCAAATACAGAAACCTTGATGCATTTCCCATTTTCTTCTTCAAAAAAAAGAATTCGTTTTTACATTGTGTGTCATATGCATAAATAAATAAATAAAATAAACAGAATAAACAAACTAACATGTTTGTGTTTAATTTGGGAACCTCCTGTCTGAATACGAGAGAGAAATGAAACAATGTATTCTTGCTCTAAATGAGTTGCTGCTATATTAAACTATGTAACAGTGTAATGCCTGGGAAAGCACGACTGAACCCTTGAAACAATGTATCGAATTGAAGTATTTGGCTGAAACGCTGTAACTAACAGATAGCACTAGTTTGTGCAATATGAGAATTGAAACGAAATTGTGTTTTAAATAAATTTGACTATTTTACATCCCTGGCATTTTTATTGTGTGTTTGTGTTGTACTTGGTCAAGACCTTATCCTCTGGCCCAAATGAAAGAACCTGGTGCTAACAACCTAAAATCTTTAACTTAATCTGAAGGTAGTGCCTTCAGTGGCGTAGACGGCTACCATAAATTATATTTTAAACCCAGTTTAGCCCTCGCTACACTATGACCTTTATTGCTAATAAGTAGCGGAATGTTTAGTCACCAACGAGGTATTTACTGTTGAAGTCTAATTGAATATATGGCTTTCAAATGTGGAGCTATGCACAAAACCTGTGATTTTTAATCAATTTGCATGGCTTTTCAGTATTAGAAGGCAGATTAGAACCCCTAAGGGTTATTTTTGAGTTTTAGGGTTTCTTATTAATCCTTCGAGATTTCAACGTTTATTTATGGTTGTTAGCCTGCTGTTTAAAAAGGTTCTTTGTATACTATTTGGAACCCCTGAAATACGGTTTCTTGGAATAACTTTTTCAAGAGTGTAAGATTTATAAACCTCGCTAATATATTTTAGAATATTCCCGGAATGTATTAGTAATAATCAGACACTTAACGCAAGTGTAGCCCATCAATCAACAAAACCTTTATTTAACTTCCAGTACCAAACAATATTAAGCCATAGCAGTCAAAACGAATGGTTTTTACCTGTTCTCAATGGGAAGTTGGGCGCGGTCTGGAGTCTCTGCGTCAAGCAGTTTTGTCTCTTAATTATTAATTATTATTAATTAGTCATTTTAGAAGACGATTCTATCCAAAGCGACTTCCAGAGACTAGGGGTGAACTATGCATCACAGTCACCTCCAATAGGACCTCGGGTTTACGTCTCAAGGACGGAGCACAAGGAGATTAAGTGATTTGCTCTGGGTCACAAACAGTGTGAGTTGGGATTTGAACAGGGAACCACCTGGTATGAAGCATTTGTCTTTAACCACTGGGCCACCTTACCCAAGCGTCATCGAATACCTACCTAATTCACCTTTTTAACTCTCGACTCTCGCTCTAATGTCATTAGACGAGTGCATGACAATTCATCCAATAATTACACTGTAGCCTATAATATTCTGTGCACAGAGGGAGCACATTTACTAATGAAACAGGAGGAGGGAGGAGGAGGTGTTTTGGGCAGGGTGTGTTGGGGGCTATTGTTGGTTGTTCGGCGAGGGAGGGAGCAATTACTGGATGGTTGGATATTGTGAGCACGGGTGTGGAGTGTGATTGTGGGGTTATCTGGTGGGGTTTATTATTGGGCTTTGTAGTGGCCGCCGGGGTATACAAATAACTTTTCTTTGCTCCGAATTCCCGTTACCTTTTTCTTATTAATTTAATAAACATTGGCTTGAGATGTGTTGTAAAAGAAATCTGACATGCTCTGCCTCATTCGGACCCACAGGGGTTGTATCTTACATTAAAGGCTAATGAAACCCAAATCTCATCATGCCCAACAGATACCACGTTAAAAATGAGATACAGTTTAACAATCCGACCTACATCTCACTCGTTTGCAATCTTAATATCACACATTTACTACTGCCGCTTTTGCATCTCACTCTAAAAACAGTCTCATCAACAACACTAGCTTGTTAAAGTGAACAATCAACAATTTATATGTGGTTACACAGTCAACATCTTAAAAGTACACACACATGTTTCTTATATTATGACTAAAATATGTACATCTAGTAATATGGATGAATTCTTTCTCTATTAGTGATGCATGGACCAAGAAGAAGCCCATGGGAACCCAGGAGCAAGCTGATGTTCTCTAACCCCTATATTCTCATCATTCAGTCTACAACAACATCCAGTGTACCACAAACTTACCAACACAAGCTTGAATGGTTGTCAACGCGAAGCACATTCAGCAGTTTACAGAAGTCATGACATTTTGGAGAAATGAGTACAGAGTTCTCAGCATACTGCATGGACTATTAAACTGATTATTATAAAGTGCAAATACAGAATCTTACACGTGGTTTCAAACAGCACAGATAAACGGTTCCACATCTAAGACATAGAACCGTTTTTGCTAAATTTTGTTTTCCTGAGAGTATAACACATAGCTGAAATTTGATTCTAGTGCTTAATCACTAAAAACAATATCTGGTCAATAACATGATATTCTCTGTCGTCACTGAATTTGTAGGCAAATGTAGTGTTCCGATCCAGTACAGTATTAAAGTACTAATCAGTGACCCTTTGCAGATGTTGGCTGAAAAGTGTAGTTTGTATAGACAGTAAAAATCAACGAACATCCCCTCGGCTGAATGCCCAATCTTGAATTTGCAGTAGATTTACTCATATTAACCCATTTCATGCACGGAATGGGCAATTAAAGGTCGGACAATTTTTGTAAGTATGTTACTCACTGTATTATGTGTATCTTTTTTCATCTCCTGTACAGCTTCTGGGCAGCTTTATAATTAAAGCTGTTTGTTGCACGGAACGGGAAATGAAAGGTCGGTTCGGTGGGTTTTTTCAATAGTGTTATGATGTCCTCACTTAGTTGGATTGTGTGTATCATTTTCATACTCTGTGCAGCTTCGGAACCCGGTGTTCCGGGAGCTTTTTGGTGATAAAAAGAGGGTTCTGGGCTGGAACGGGTTAATGACAGCGCGTTATTAATCGGTTCTGATTGCTAAAATAGTCTCCTCACGTGTGTGCAACAGAGTGTACAAGAGTGCTTCAGGAGTTCTACGAATCCTGTGGAAACTGATGAAAGTAGCATGGGAAAAACAGGTTGTACCAAGAGCATGGCGCCGAGGAGGTGGAGTCTTTATACCTAAAGAAAAAGATTCTAGCAGCATCAGTCAGTTTCGCCCTATTTCCCTATTAAACGTAGAAGGCAAGATTTTCTTCAGCATTATTGCTCAGAGATTGTCAACTTCCCTATTAAAGAACTGCTTCATTGACACTTCAATACAAAAGCGGGCATTCCAGGTTTCCCAGGATGCTTAGAACACATCAATGTGATCTGGCAACAAATTCAATCAGCTAAAAAGGAGAGGAAGGAGCTCCATGTGACATTCCTGGATTTGGCTAATGCATATGGTTCAGTGCCACATGAACTTCTTTGGGCAGCATTTGATTTTTTCAGTGTACCAATGACAATAACAAATCTAGTGAAAGCCTAGTTTGGAGATTTGCAATTTAGTTTTTCAACTTCAGAATTCAGCACTACATGGCAATGCCTAGAAGTTGGAATAATGGCAGGATGCACCATTTCTCCACTGGCTTTTACCATGTGTGAGACAGCAGGGAGGTTAATTCCTCCCTATAGGAAAACATGTGCGTAAGGCACATTTTGGTTTTGTTAATTGTTTAATTTGTGTTAATTGTTTTGTTTAATTGTTTGATTGTTTTATTGTTTAATCATTACCTGCACCTGGCTATTATTGAAAATTAGAGCCAGGTGCAGGGTTTATAAGGAGAGCAGTCAGTCTGCTCTGGGTGGCTGCTGAAGAGGGTAGAAGCCCGACTGTGCTGGTGTGTGGGTACAGCTGTAATTTAAAAGAAAAAAAGGTAAAGTGAGTCCTTTTTTGTGTGTGTGATTTTGTTTGTTTGGTTTTGATGCCGGTAAACAGCTTAGCTGTCCTGTTGTTTAGTTTAGGTTCCTGTTTTGTTTTAGTTAGTGCTCAAAGAGAGCTAGGTGTTTGTTTTGTTTATTTTGTTTTGTGTGTGTTTATTAAAAATAGCGCAACCGCGCTTCAAAAATCCATTTGTGTGTTGGGTCAGTGTTTTTAAAGGGGCAACGAACCGCGGTGAGGGCGGATCTTTCACACATGGCAATGGAAGTAATCATTAGGGCATCAAAATGGGTAGTGGGAGGAGAGCGCTTGGCTTCTGGAATACGACTACCACCAATTCGAGCATACATGGATGACATGACAACCATGACTACAACAGTAGCCTGCACTAATCGGTTATTGGGCAAATTAACCAATAACATTGAATGGGCACAAATGCAATTCAAGCCCACTAAATCAAGGAGCATCTCTATAATTAAAGGTAAAGTAGTAGATAAAACGTTCTTCATTAATGGTGAGGCAATACCAACAGTGTCTGAGAAGCCAGTGAAGAGCCTTGGGAGATGGTACGACGGGGATCTAAAGGACACAGTTCGTGTGGGAGAAGTTAGACAACAAGCTGTGGAAGGGTTGAAGAGCATAGACAGCAGCGCTTTACCAGGCAAACTAAAACTCTGGTGCTTTCAGTTTGGCCTACTGCCAAGGTTGCTGTGGCCACTGACTGTGTACGAGGTTTCTTTGACAACAGTAGAGAAGCTGGAAGCTTTAATCAGTTCACACATCAGGAAATGGTTGGGAGTTCCATGCTGCCTCAGCAGAGTGGGACTTTATGGTAAAGGAATACTGCAGCTACCTGTCTCCGCTCTAACCGAGGAGTTTAAGTGCGCCAAGGTCCGACTGGAAATGACATTAGTAGAGTCACGCGACAAATGCGTAAGGGAGGCAGCACCTGTGTTGAAAACTGGAAGAAAGTGGGTGGCAAAGAAAGCTGTGGAGGATGCAAAGGCTGCCCTTCAAGTTGGTGATATCATGGGGCAAGTTCAGCATGGAAGAGGGGTCTTGGTCTCAGTTCAGCTCCTCCTACATGGCACAAGGCAGCCCCAGCGCAACGGAGGAAGCTTGTAGTCAACGAGGTGCAAAAGCAGGAGGAGAGGATGAGGTGTATAAAGGCCATTTCCCAGGGCAAGCAGGGAGAATGGATGAGATGGGAGAGTGTGGAACAACGCAAGATTGGCTGGCAAGACCTATGGTCAATGGAACAGAGCAGGATCAGTTTCCTTATAAGGTCAACATATGATGTTCTCCCATCACCACAGAACCTAAACCTCTGGGTAGGAGAGGATCCCTCATGTCCTTTGTGTTCATCACCTGCAACATTAAGGCACATTTTGACAGGATGTAAGGTGGCTCTTAGCCAAGGACGGTTTACTTGGCGCCATGACCAGGTGCTGCAATGTTTGGCCTTAGCATTGGAAGACAAGCGTAACATGACCAATAAGTTGCCACCTGTTCCATCAAAACATTACACACAAAAGACAACATTCCTCTGCCCAGGAGAGCAACCACCAAGAAAAGGTGTTAAAACCAATCCTCGCCCAGGACAACTGGAAGCTGCTAGAGACTGGAAAATGCTGGCGGATGTTGGTCAGCGGCTTATTTTTCCACCTGAGATTGCCACCACAAACCTTCGACCAGATATTGTCTTGTGGTCTGGATCAGCACGCCTTGTTCACCTGGTAGAGTTAACAGTGCCATGGGAGGATGCTGTAGATGAGGCGTATGAGAGGAAGAAACTGCGGTATGCTCAACTAGCCACTGAAGCGGAACAGCGAGGATGGAGAGTCTGGGTTTACCCAGTGGAAGTGGGATGTCAAGGATTTGTGGCACACTCTACAACCCGGTTTCTCAGAGATGTCGGATTCAATGGCCAAGAGTTGCGTCGCACAGTGAAGAACTTATCTGAAGCAGCAGAGAGGAGCAGCAACTGGCTGTGGTTGAGACGGAAAGATTCTGGCTGGGGATCTCAAGCACAATAGAAAGAAAGAAAGGCTGATATACAGGTAAGTAAGCCGGGCTGAGTTGAGTGGGGGACGGAGGGGGGTGATGCTGGGACGCCAGAATCACTGTCGAGCCCTCTTGAGGTGTCGTGGGCTAGTCGACGAAACACCGAGGATGGAAGGTGCCAACTTGAAGACCCCAGAGATGTACCCTACTTAGCTCAATCCAGACGGTTGTCATGCTGATGCGCTGGGGAGACCGCACTATGGTTGATCCCCGGAGCCAGCATCGCAGCCGTTGTGTGTGCTGATGCGCTAGGGAGGCAAAATAAGCTGATCCCTGGAGCCAGCATTACACTTCAGCCATCAACACCAGACAGAAGGATATCTACATCATCATATGGAAGGAAGCGCAAATGGATGGAGACACATATGGATCACATTAGTTTACTGTGAAGCTACGTCTTAGTTGGTGCTTATCTTGGCGAGAGCCAAGTTCAAATCAGCATGAAGTTTTAACATCTACTCTCATGTAATGGAAATCAAAATAATCTATGCTGTTTTTTTAAAGCAATCGAATTCATTAAAGTACCGTTCCGGGCTGTTCCGTCTCGTTTCGGCTTTTACCCCATCCCTGAGCGTAGTGGCGCCAGCGCAAACAACTTCTTAAAGGAATGTTTCTGACTCACGATTGGGCATCAGATTTCACCTCTCACTTGTCAGTGATTGGCGTAGCACAAAGACATTGAGTCGGATTACGCTTGCTTCGGGCTCTAAATCTGATCAAAATCACTCTCTTGGGACAGGCCCCTCCCTGCAGGGGTACCTCAGTGACTCGTTGCCTCTCTTGGGACAGTCCCCTCCCTGCAGGGGTACCTCAGTGACTCGTTCCCTCTCTTGGGACAGGCCCCTCCCTGAAGGGGTACCTCAGTGACTGGTTCCCTCTCTTGGGACAGGCCCCTCCCTGCAGTGGTACCTCAGTGACTCGTTCCCTCTCTTGGGACAGTCCCCTCCCTGCAGGGGTACCTCAGTGACTCGTTCCCTCTCTTGGGACAGGCCCCTCCCTGCAGTGGTACCTCAGTGACTCGTTGCCTCTCTTGGGACAGGCCCCTCCCTGCAGTGGTACCTCAGTGACTCGTTCCCTCTCTTGGGACAGGCCCCTCCCTGCAGTGGTACCTCAGTGACTCGTTCCCTCTCTTGGGACAGGCCCCTCCCTGCAGGGGTACCTCAGTGACTCGTTGCCTCTCTTGGGACAGGCCCCTCCCTGCAGGGGTACCTCAGTGACTCGTTGCCTCTCTTGGGACAGTCCCCTCCCTGCAGGGGTACCTCAGTGACTCGTTCCCTCTCTTGGGACAGGCCCCTCCCTGCAGTGGTACCTCAGTGACTCGTTGCCTCTCTTGGGACAGGCCCCTCCCTGCAGTGGTACCTCAGTGAGTCGTTCCCTCTCTTGGGACAGGCCCCTCCCTGCAGTGGTACCTCAGTGACTCGTTCCCTCTCTTGGGACAGGCCCCTCCCTGCAGTGGTACCTCAGTGACTCGTTCCCTCTCTTGGGACAGGCCCCTCCCTGCAGGGGTACCTCAGTGACTCGTTGCCTCTCTTGGGACAGGCCCCTCCCTGCAGGGGTACCTCAGTGACTCGTTCCCTCTCTTGGGACAGGCCCCTCCCTGCAGTGGTACCTCAGTGACTCGTTCCCTCTCTTGGGACAGGCCCCTCCCTGCAGTGGTACCTCAGTGACTCGTTCCCTCTCTTGGGACAGGCCCCTCCCTGCAGTGGTACCTCAGTGACTCGTTCCCTCTCTTGGGACAGGCCCCTCCCTGCAGTGGTACCTCAGTGACTCGTTGCCTCTCTTGGGACAGGCCCTTCCCTGCAGTGGTACCTCAGTGACTCGTTGCCTCTCTTGGGACAGGCCCCTCCCTGCAGTGGTACCTCAGTGACTCGTTGCCTCTCTTGGGACAGGCCCCTCCCTGCAGTGGTACCTCAGTGACTCGTTGCCTCTCTTGGGACAGGCCCTTCCCTGCAGTGGTACCTCAGTGACTCGTTCCCTCTCTTGGGACAGGCCCCTCCCTGCAGGGGTACCTCAGTGACTCGTTCCCTCTCTTGGGACAGGCCCCTCCCTGCAGTGGTACCTCAGTGACTCGTTGCCTCTCTTGGGACAGGCCCCTCCCTGCAGGGGTACCTCAGTGACTCGTTCCCTCTCTTGGGACAGGCCCCTCCCTGCAGTGGTACCTCAGTGACTCGTTCCCTCTCTTGGGACAGTCCCCTCCCTGCAGTGGTACCTCAGTGACTCGTTGCCTCTCTTGGGACAGGCCCCTCCCTGCAGGGGTACCTCAGTGACTCATTCCCTCTCTTGGGACAGGCCCTTCCCTGCTGCGCTGCCTCAGTAACTCGTTGCCCTTGCGCTTGCGACCGTGTTATAAAAATCGGGCCCCTTGACTCTGGTCTTTTGTTTCTTTTGTAGTAATTGTATCAATTTAATATGCTATTAAAACCGAGATTAACGAAGATTAATTTTTTTAATTGCGAGATTAATCGTGATTAATTTTTTTAATCGCTTGACAGCCCTAATTTTAATGTTTTGCCTTGAAAATCTGGTAGGACTGACAGTTTGCGTTCTGTCTTGGTTTCGATCCTATCTATCAAACAGGTTGCAATTTGTTAAAATAGAGGAGGAGACCTCTTTTTTGTCAAAGGTTACAGGCGGGGTCCCACAGAGCTCAATTCTTGGCCCCTCAGTTTTCTTTGTATATGCTGCCTATGGGCAATATTATGCATAACTATGGGGTTAATTTTCATTGTTACAGCTATATTTATGATTTAGTCTCTTATGAACTTGCAGACAAAATGAGAAACTTGGGTGTGATCTTTGACCCAAATCTTTCGTTTGAGACACACATCAGGAATATTACTAAAATGTATTTTTATCATCTAAGAAATATCACCAAATTGAGAAGTATTCTTTCCCTATCAGATCCTGAGAGACTGATGCATGCTTTTGTATCTTCTAAAATTGATTATTGTAATGCCCTATTCTCTGGTACTCATAGCAATCTTATATCTCGACTGCAACTTATACAAAATGCTGCAGCTAGAACTTTAACCGGGACTAATAGACAAGATCACATGACTCCTGTGCTAGCATCTCTGCACTGGCTTCCGGTCTGATTCAGGATAAATTTTAAGGTGTTGCTTTTAACTTATAAGGCATTAAATGGCCTTGCACCATCATATTTAAATGATCTTTTAATACCATATATTCCTAGGCCCACTCA
>JAGXEW010001349.1:0-22052 GCA_030684275.1 Acipenser oxyrinchus oxyrinchus | reverse complement strand
CTAGAGTTAAGGACAGAGAGAAAAAAGCACTTCATTTTGATGACTTACAGGGCCACCATACGTTGCAGTACAGGCTTGAAACACATATCATTGCATAGGGAGGGACTGACGTTCACTTTTGATAATTTTTTTTTGTGTGTGATGTCACTTAAAGGGCCATTTAGTGTCTAGTTTTGGCAGTGCAGAGAGAAAAGACATCACAGCCGGCTTCAGAGAAACTTGTAAGAAAGACATTGAAAAACACTGTAAATCCCATGTATTTGACATAGTTATATTAGAACATTTATTCTCTCATATATATATATATATATTAATGCATATAGTTTATAGGAATTACTGATAAGAATCAACCGCATATAGTGATCACATCTCATGTGATTAGGCACGTACACAGCGTGTGCAGTATAACCCCTGGTCCGCAGCGACTCCCAGTAGAAAAAAAGCAAGTCGTGCACGACTGCATTGTGCAGGTATTTTTTGTGTTCTCTGTTAGTGACATTTAGTTTTAATACAGTGAATACACATTCATTGAATACATACTGAGTGAATTTTTATAGCAAGAGAGTCAAATACGGCCAAAAAAACGCTTGGTCCTGGGTGAGCATCCCACTGAAAAACGCCTGGTCCTGGGTGAGCATCCCACTGAAAAATGCCTGGTCCTGGGTGAGCATCCCACTGAAAAACGCTTGGTCCTGAAAGGGCTAAGAGCTTTATTGAGGTCACTTGTGTGCTTTAAAGTTTTTATAAAGTTAACAGGATAACATACCCATACCAAGTTTAAACATGTTGCCTAAATCTAAAATTGTTTATACAAGACTTAATAAAATAATGAGGTCTATTCAATTGATTGGTGTAGCTAAATACCAGTGTTTAACCCATTAAGTGCCATTGTGCTCATTTTAGGATAGGCTACTTTGTAATTGTTTTGGAGCATTTTTAACTGGCATCTACCTGTTATTTAAATTTTCTCTAACTATAGTTATGAGAACTTACTCTGATTTTTTTTTCCGGACTTAATGGGTTAACCCTTTGCAGTCCATTTATTAATTGTCGCCAGGCGTCAGGTCCAATTTATTTTCACACACGCAGTTAATTTTAGACGCTGTTTAAAAGTATTTTTTTCCACAGTCAAACGGGTTTAAATGGCCCTGCATATCAACAAAGCACTCACTAGGCATCTCTAGCCCCGCTCACCCTTTCGTTTCGCTATCGCTTTCACATATACTAAGAAATAAATAATAATAATAATAATAGTCGTACATACCGATCAATCATCTCCTGATGACTCGTTTTATCACCAAACTCCTCAATAATGCAATCCAAGTCATTATTTTATTACTATAACATCTCAAAAAGCTCTGCAAATGTCCGTGATAGTCTCTGTGCGCTGATACAGTAACAACCAGCTTGTTTCCTTATGACCGCTCCTATGTGATGCCAGGGGCAAGTATGACTATTCATGAGATACGCCTTTTTTAATTTCTTTTTTATCGGCTTGTCTCGGCTCCTGTCGCTCCCACTGGCACTGAATGGTTTTCTCGGCTTTTCCGGAGAAAAATGACTAGAAACCCGTTTTTGCATTTTTGATGATGTCGGACAGGGTCCGACAATGGACTGGATAGGAATAATTGCAATGTCAGACCAGGTCCGACAATGGACCGCAAAGGGTTAAAAGGCCCTGCATATCAACAAAGCACTCACTAGGCATCTCCAGCCCCGCCCACCCTTTCGCTTGCTATCGCTTTCACATATGCTAATAAATAAATAATAATAATAATAGTCGTACATACCGATCAATCATCTCCTGATCACTGTTTTATCACCAAACGCCTCAATAATGCGATCCAAGTCATTATTTTATTACTATAACATCTGAAAAAATCTCTGCAAATGTCTGTGATATTCTCTGGGTGCTGATGCAGTATCAGCCAGCTTGTTTCCTTATGGCCACTGTTATCTGATGCCAGGGGCAAGTATGACTATTCATGAGATACGCCCTTTTTCCGGCTTGTCCCGCTCCTGTCGCTCCCACTCAGCCATTGAATGGTTTTCTCGGCTTTTTCTGGAGAAAAATGACTAGAAACCCGTTTTTATGCTTTTTGATGATGTTGGACAGGGTCCGTCATTAGACCGGATAGGAATAATTGCAATGTCGGACCAGGTCCGACATAGGACCGCAAAGGGTTAAATTGTTAAAAGAAGGGCACGTCTCTTGCATGTATGTTTGTCTTAAGATTTGGCCCTAATTTAGAATTTAAATGGTGGAGGTACTTAGATTTGCAACTGTCAGATTAACTGAATATACCCCAATATGTCTGACCTGCATCTTGTTATGTAATTCAAGAAATAACTGAGGAACACTGCAATGTTTTAATATTCCTACTGCACTTTAGCTCTGAAATTAGATATGTTTTTAATGGTGTAATGCTATGTGTATTGTAAAGACTGTCAAACTATACGTTTTCTGTTTCCCCAGGTCTTCTTTTGACAGATGGATGTACATTTTAAGGGCTTTTCTAGGGTAAGAAACCTCTCATGAAAGAGCAAGCTGTGTATTCCTTGACAGCTGCTTCTTGTCAGAGCCATCTTCTGGTTCAGAATTGAGTGCTGTTGTACATGCTGGATATCTTGTGCTCTAGGTTTCCTCCTGTCCTTGGGGACTAGCTATCTCCCCTGTCACGGAACAGATAAAGAACCAGGTTCTTTTATAAATAAATCTTTTTCAATGTTACTGACAATGTGTTACAAGGGAAAACTTACTAAGATGAATTATCACGCACTTAAGAATTTTGCACGCTGAATATTTATTTATTTATTTATTTATTTATTTATTTATTTATTTATAGTTTATAATATCGGTTGTCTGGTACATCTTCTGTTTTTAAAAACTATCCCACTTGGTTTGGAATGCATAGGGGTTCTGACAGATCCAGTTATACAATCTTTTTTTTAAACTGTAGTCTGGGTTGCTAGGGGGGGCACTATCCCACGACTACCACCAGTATTATCCTTGTATTATTACCTAAACACAACACATCCAATTGTTTAAAGCTACCGGCTGATTCCAATAGAAAGAAAGTTCAGTGGATCCCCACAGTGGCAATCTGGTAAAGGCTCAATTGCATGGCAGCAGGGCGAGTCATACAGTCATGGCTATGCTGAGTTGCTGTTCTTTGCCAGAGATCCTTCAGAGAGCATTGCATTGGTTTGTTTCTCTTCACTGTTCTTCCTCCCCAACTGGCCAGGCACAGTTTGAGCTTGTGCAGACACCTGTAGGGCTGGTAAATCCTCATACTAAATTGCAGATAAAAAAGGGTGGGAACATTAAAAAAGCAAAGATTTCTAGGGCAAACCACAAAAACAAAATGTATTCATAGTCATTATGAATTTGGCTTTTCTCCTGTATTCCCACCAGGAATTTAAAATACTGGTCTCTTAACACTAGAACCGCCGAGATTTCGGACTACATACAACCGCCGCACCAAAAATGTGCAGCTCCATTTTAAAACGACTTCGATATGAAAATGAAAAACAAACAATCGGGTACAACTTTATATTTTCATTTATGAACATCATACATAACATTTTCAGAGCAGAAACACTGTATTTACATTGAAAATTAAACTTTTTCTTATTTTTTAAAAAGAGCACATATACTGTACATAAACATGAAAAACTGTAATAAAATAAACTTTACGCAATGAACTTGTGTAAACAGGTGGAGAAAGCTGTGCACATATAAAATTATAAAATATAAATAATTTAGCATAAAACAAAAATATAATAACTTATGCAACGTGAAAGCGCTTTGAGTGAAACATAGTTCAAAGGCTGTCTGTCTGTTCAGAGTTCTATTACAGCGTTCTAAGTACAATCTATGCAGAAAACACGCTTTTCAACTGTACCAGTGCATTTGCCACATACTTGCCTTTTCACAGCGGGCGCAGACATCAAAAGTTTTCATTGCATTTAGCAACCTGGCATTGTCTTTTATTCCATGTGTGAGTGGGCGCAGCGCTGGGTGAAGGTTGAGGGGCATTTGCCAGCCGGCTTTCGTGTCTCTTATCAAACATTTTCTACCGTAGCTCCAGGGCTAGCTGCAAAGTGAAGTCTCTCTGAGTGATTGTGTTGCCGGTGCACTCCTTGTACAAAACCAAAGCGTTGATGGCTGCCAGGTCCAAAACATTATAAAAAAGACACAGGCCACCTGTGAGTACCACCTTTGACAGAATACAGCCGTGCCATTTGATCCAGTATATCCACACGTACGTTGTTGCGTTGTAAAATGCAACAGTCTCTAGCTTTCGTTTAGCATCAGTCCCAATGGTCACGGATCTGTGCAGAGCTTAGAATACGCACATTTTTAAAAAAAAAAATTTGCACCGTCACACTCAGGGTGGCAGTCGTTCTGCCTAAGAAATGTAGTGTAAATAATAATATGATGTGTAGAATGACTTTCATCAGTGTTTCAAGCACTCAACAGGATTATAATATGTTATTTCACAATGACGTTGATTTTATTAGAAAGCCCAGACTAAATTGTCGGCTATATTATATTGATTTCAATATGCAGCTGAAACACCGTATGGGTATTTAATTCAAATATTTAGTAACACGTGCATGAGATATTCACATACACAGAGATATTTAAATTTGAATTACAAAAGCCGCTCAAAAGCGGCTATGGCGGTGCTAGTGTTAATAAAATACATCTCCACATGGTGGGCTCATCCCTGACATGCTGCATTCCTGACATGTATTCCATAATACATAAAAGGGTATGCCCCTGTTTCAAATCATCAATAATGGGCAAGACAGGCTTTGATTGACTGTAGGTGTTTGTTTGGCAAATGCTTCTTTAGCCAGCACTGCACAAATTTCTCCTGTTTTAGGCCCTGTCCACACTACATAACCGATCTCGAGAACCGTACTCGAAACCGCTCTAATTAATACAGCTCAAAGCGTCCACACTGAAGTACCGTTTCATGTTTAGTCAGGCTTATTGCATCCACACACCATTAGAATAGTTCAGTTACAATTCCCAGCAGCGCAACGAACCATGGAAATTAATACGATGGTATCCCACCATGCATTGTATTTTATTTTAAAATAATGTGTTATGCCCCATATTAACAGAGGTCCATATTGCATACATGAAATATAACAAGTATTGCGGAAAAAGTAAATCCGAACACACACACACACACACACACAAGTAGGGCTTGAAGTTTTCAGGTTTTATTTTTAATCAGGTGAAGTCCCTTTAAACAAATTGAGCTGATTCTGTTTTATAATTAAACTCAGAAGAAGCTGTTAATTACAAAACAATCTTTGTTTTTACCTTCATATCTTGCCTGAGCCTAATTCGGGTTCTCTTAATTTTATTTCAAACAGAGCTGACAAATTACGTAATTTGTTCATCCCACGATCCTACTTTTAACTCGCATTTCATTTTTGGAGTCGCCTAATTTAACATTGTGTTTTTGTTATTTTCCCCACTAGTTTAACAGAGATGTCCTGACAGATTTTCTGAAGCATAAAAATGAATACCTAGTGCGGAGTGTACACTGATAGCAAGTCCTTCAGGCGCCTGCTTTGAGTATTTCGCCAAACATACCACAAAGCATTTTGGGATATTGGAGGATACACAAAAAATGTAGTTTGGTATTCCACACTTCTGATAAACCGCACTACCTGCGATCTAATTAGAACCGGACTCAAGACTACCTCCTGAGGTGGTCTTGAGTACGGTATTAAATGCTGCGTAGTGTGGACGCAAACCGTATTTATCACTTTTAAGCCGGCCTAAATGCAACTAATACGGTTTAAAGGCATAGTGTGGACAGGGCCTTAGAGGAGCAAATACAGATTTGGTTAAATATTTTAAAATTCTAATTTTAGCCAGTAATCATTGAGCAGTGGTTACATATAATTCCCGAACAAATGTTAAACACCTTGCAGACTTCACAATGTTTAGGCAAAGGGTTTTCATTTTTTCCTAATCCCTGTATGTAAAACAAATGTAACGGGAAAGAAAGATCATCTTTTAAAATGAAATTGACAATCATTATCCCTTAGAATTAGAAAAGTAAATATTGGAAGCAATGTGTTTGTTAAATCTTGAAACCATTGGACAGCATTAATTGATCACATTCCTTACTAAGCCAAAATGTACTTCCAGAGAACCATAAACAGACGTTAAATATTTTAAGATACATTTTGTTTATTAGACATGACATAATTAGTTCAAGATGAGTTTGTGCAGTAGAAACATAAACAAACATTTATAAAACACATGTGTGAACAGGATGGCTTTGCTGGTGACGTCAGTCCAGGAATTGAATGCAACACACAGGCAATTGTGGGCGAAACTGAGACGCAATGGCGCTCAGCTTTTATTAAATCAAATAAAAGGTTTACACAAAACAAAACACTTTTACAACACAAAGGGCACGTGGGCCAAAATAAACAGACAAACAAAACACTAGCAACAAACCAGTATCATGCTGGTTTAAAGCCAGCACGAGTAGCAATTGCTTTCTTTCTAGATTTTTACCTCCTTTCTCTACTCCTGTTCTCCACTCACCAAACACTCAACCAGTTGCAGCCGAAGCTGCAGGTTCTTATAGTGGTGACCGAGGGCTTAACTAGCTATCAATTTTCTTGTTAACCCCTCTGTCACATTTTTCACAGGTTTACTAAAGATGCGTGACTGTCCGCTAATTCCATAATCACTAGCCGACAGTCAGGCATTCTCACGAGGTACAGTCAACCCTCTTTATACCGCCTGGTAAGGGCCATGGGCAAAAACTGGCAATAAGCGAGGGTGGCGTTATAGTGAGGGTCCAAAAATAATTAAAATAAACACACACACACAACCTTCTATCTTTGCAATAAATTCAAACGTTTTATTTTTTTTAGTTATGCAATTACAGTATCTCCAGGTCATTTTAATAAAACATTAATCTTTTTTAAAATGAGTGTACTAGTTCTTAACACAACAGTAGGTCTACTAGTGACATTTTATCATCTTTTCTCATGTGTATGAAACATACATGGTTACTTTAGAGGAACAGTTTATACTTAAAAATAAATAAATAAATAAATAAATAAATAAATAAATAATAAAATATACACTCATTTAGTGTCAAATCACCCAAACAATAATTCCATAAAAACAAAGCGTAGGATTTATTTTTTAATTTTTTATTTTTTACTGTACAGGTCATTTGAACTTTAGTGTTTGTGGTACGACTATAAGCCTGCTGAATACTATTCCCCATTGAACGATGCCATCTATTTATTTCACAAAGCAATTTAAGCTCAACAGCATTCTTTATTAAGCATTTAAAAAACGTTGATATGTACAGGCAAACACTTTTTAAACGAAAAGTACAACAAAAAAACTATTCTGCTGTTTACAAAACTGATGCTTTAGTTTAAGTCAGCCTTCATTTGTGCAAAACTTGCACGTAAGCAAACAAACCTCTTACTGTACTTTTATTTATTTATTTATTTACTGTGGTTTATAAAAGTAACTTATTTTAGACTGTGTCAAACCTTTTTTTCAAGTTAAACAAATCGACCCGTTCCATCAAGGTAAGCCATTTGTTTTTATCAACAATGTCTCCAATTGTCCTTCGATTAACAGTATGCCTCACTGAGGTGAGAAAACATTTGCAATGTCTTGCTTTCTTATTTTCAGATGCATACATGTAGATTTTTTCTTTTGCTCTGGTGTTAAATGTAGGGTCGACTCACCATTTTGTACTTTCTGTTTTGCTTTGGGAGTGTTGATGACATTGGTATGAACGTTCAGTTAACAAGATTAGGAAAGTGTCAAAGGTTAACTGCATAACTTTGTTGTTATAATTGGCCATGATTATTTTGCTGGTGCTACAATGAGGGAAACTACAATGCTTATATTTACGTTTGCTTGGCTTGGGAAGTTGGCGGATGGCGGACAGCGGGGTGGCGATATAACGGGTAAAAATAGCACTGTTTTTATATCTGTGACATTTGTTCAGAGAGAATAGCTGGCGAAGGTGGCGTTATAAAAGGGGCGGTATAACATGGGACAACTGTATTTTAAAATACAAAACAATAACAGTGATGGCAGACAGCTTTTCGTCCGCCCTGCATTTTAAATGATACAAAATAATACAAAACATGCACAGGGTCTGGGAGTGCCCTGTCACAGTATGGTAATACTATGCTCACAATTTATCATTCATAGTTTTTTCCAA
Source organism: Acipenser oxyrinchus oxyrinchus (assembly GCA_030684275.1). NCBI lineage: Eukaryota > Metazoa > Chordata > Actinopteri > Acipenseriformes > Acipenseridae > Acipenser > Acipenser oxyrinchus. The sequence continues at coordinate 13,806 of JAGXEW010001349.1, read as the reverse complement.
TATTGGCAAGAAGGGAGTTACTATCTTAATAGAAAATCACTTTTGAAGCAAATGTGAAAAGAAAATGTGGGTGACTTTTATTGAAACCTACCAGTATTGTGCATTCAGAGTTTCCTCATTACCTCAGTTTAAGGCTTCAGACAAAGATGTCATGGAACTGACTTTGCCAGATGCCATTAATAAGCCAGGTGGTGGTAGATTAAAATGCACATGATTTAAGGAACTTAGGTTGCAGACCATTTCCAATTGCAATAAATCAAAAGCTAACTATGAATTGAGGTCACCGTGGTATATCGGTTACCATTAAAAGCAATAAAAAGAAGATAAAGCACATAATCTAGCTTCTGAAACCATTGGAGACGAATCAGCAACTATAAAGAAGTTTACAATAATAATTTCAAACTTTTATGATAGTTCTGACCCTAATCCTTTAACCTGACCATATTCATTCAGTTTACCAGTTGCACACCAAGTGTTGGGTACCTCACAACCTATTGTGATTTGTTGCACTTGTAAGAGAGAATTTGAGAAGTTTATTTTTTTCTTTCATTACTTGAATTAACAAGGTATAATTACTAACAAAATATAGTTAAGCTTAACATTTAGTGTGAGTCGGGGGCTAGTAGATAACGGGAAAGTACTGAAGATGAATAGTTTGTGAAGGCTGATGTGATAAAAGGCTTGAACAGTTTGTGGGGCATATACTGATGTTTTGCATGTATAAAAATGCTGTGTGAACTCTGCTGTGTTAGAGTTTTGAAGTTCTCTCCAGCGCTGTAACCTTGCTCTTGTGTGATTACAATAAAGCGACCTCAAGTTTTGGAAACTGGAACTGGGTGTGTGACATATCTCTTTTCTTACACTGAAATCCAGCACTGCAATTTGTAAAATGAAGGACCCAATCAGTACCACTCTGAACCATATTGAAATTATTTGATAATTGACATTTGGAACACATATTGCACAGTGGTCCTAATGCGGTAACACTAACACTGTTTTTACACTAGGCTTTATTATGGCACATCAGAGGGAAATCTGGGAGTTCTCCATAACTAATCAATCCTAACCCTAGAGGTACTTTCAATATCTATATATCTTTTTTTTTTTCTGGCAAGAGAATAATAGTAGTATGTGTAAAGGCAAGCACAGCATAGTAAAAGTACTGAAAAACTATATACATTGCACACACAGGTCCATTGCACAAACATGTATAACGATCCACTCCATGCCACTTGGTTCTGGCGTTCATATGTATCATGGTTTATCATGTATAGTTGTCTGCATTAGGAAACCATTTATTTCTTACTCTATTAGTATTTGATCTATGCCACTGCTGATTCTGGGCAAGTTTTCTATTGTAAAAGCATTGAGGAGCAATTCTGATTTACAACTTTAGGAGTAAAAAATACTTTATTTAAAAACATAAAATCAGAACATAGGTTTCATATCCTGTGTTTTTTCCTTTGCAAGTATAATTTGTCACCAGAAGTTTGAATGGCTGAATTATATTATTATGGGGGATAAAATCATTGTGTTTCATGTGAGCTATAATTATTTAAAATGTTATTGTAAAATTGTAATTACTGGAAAAGCCAACTGAGCTGCAACATCTGGTTTATAAAGAGTTCAATACATTTGTTTTATAAGAAATAAGACAGATGGTGGTATGCCTGAAACAAACTCATGGCTACTTTGCTTGGCCAACTGAGGCCTTGCCAAAACCAAATTGAATTGATTAAAAATATGTTCAAAGATGTGTTCTTTAAGATGAATCACTAAAATCTCCAGTACAATGTTCCTTTCTTTAACTCTTTTCCATGTCCAATGGCATTAGTGAACACAGGAGTGCGTGAATGCCAAGCAGCATCAACAGATGAGAGAGTGACACTGTGGAAACAGAGAAATATTTGATCGATGACTCAGGAATATAATTGTTGTTCAATTATACCCTAGTTAGTACTTCTTGAAGGCACAGCTAGGGCCAAATGTTTTTCATCACCCTACAAAATTAGCCAATTTTGCTTCATAAAGTCAAATGAAACCTGCTGAATAATGTTATGTTAACATATTGAATTACATACTGCTTTACATTACATACTGTAGTTTTCAATGTACTTAACATAAAAATGACAAAAATTGAAAAATGTGACACTCGAAATCTAACATGAAATACTGTACTACTATTATGGCTTCTGGTAGACCTTTGCAATATCGCTTTGTAGTTTCTTACATCACATGATGTTAAACCAAATATATCAATTATGTTCATGTAGTTTTGTTTTAATCCTAAAATTCTAGGTGATGGAAAACCTTTGGCCATAGCAGTACTTTAAAGAAGGAATTAAAGTCAAAGTAAAGTTTTTATGTTTGCACTACTGAGTTTACCTTGCAACTGAGGCCACACGTGCTGTGTGTCTGTGCTCGTTTTCTGAACTCCGTGCTGCTGCTGGGCTCAACATATAACCAGGTAAGTGGATTGTATTTAATTTGACAGTTAAATCGTTGTTGCTGGGATAACTATCCCTGCCTTTAACAATTGAAATTTAAGTTTTGTTAACTGTGCCTGGCTGTGTTGAATCATGAGGTTGATTAGAATATTGTGTTAAGTATACGGCTCTAGGCCTACAGGACAGTATAAATTGGCAATCAGTGTCTTAGAACGCCAGCCTTGCTCAAGGGTACAGCAGCAGTGTCTCCCACCTGGGATTGAACCCACGACCCTCCGGTCAAGAGTCAAGAGTCCAGAGCCCTAACCACTACTCCACACTGCTGCCCGTTACCACATACCGTTACTAACTCCTTCTCCCCTCGCTGCCTGCAACAAATTTGAAAAATCTCCTTTTTCAGTTGTTGTTCTCTGATTAACTAACAAATCTGTGCTTCTCAGCAAACTTGTAACTGATACCAATCTTGATCTTCTCTGTCTAGCTGAAACCTGGCACTCTGTAAACTACGTGCACTTGCTGCATCTAGCCACCCCAAAGGGCTATTCCATCTTTGACAAATCTCGCCTCACTGGCGAGGTGGGGCACTGTTGTTATTGCCAATTCTGTGCTCGCTTCCTCAGTTCTTTCTTTTTTCATTTGAGCATCTCGCCGTCTACCGTCCACCTAAAAATAACTCTGCTTTTATTGCTGAGTTTTCAGAATTCCTCTCCCTCGTCTGCACTTCTACTGACAAAATCCAACTCATAGGTGACTTCAACATTCATGTTTTAGGAGGCTGTGTGGTCCAGTGGTTAAAGAAATGGGCTTGTAACCAGGAGGTCCCCGGTTCAAATCCCACCTCAGCCACTGACTCATTGTGTGACCCTGAGCAAGTCACTTATGTGCTCCGTCTTTCGGGTGAGACGTAGTTGTAAGTGACTCTGCAGCTGATGCATAGTTCACACACCCTACTCTCTATAAGTCACCTTGGATAAAGGCGTCTGCTAAATAAACAAATAATAATAATAATAATAATGTTGACTTGCCTTCCTCCCCCCTAGTGACTGACTTCAACACGCTTCTGGACTGTCTTGTGCTCTCTCAATCTGTCAACGTCCCCACTCACACCCGAGGACACACCCTGGATCTGCTCATCACCAAGGGTCTTGACCCCTCAAATCTCTCTGTCTCAGATATCTCTCTCTCTCTGACCATTTCTTAATCACTGCTAATATTAGCCTCCCTGCTCCTTCCTCTGCTACTGATACTGTTATCTCCTTCCATCCCAAGAATTTGCTGAATCCTCTGAAAATCTCCTAATGCGTCTCTTCATCCCGTCTAACTGGTACTCTCCCGTTCTCCGTTGACGATGCAGTGACCCTCTACAACGCCACCCTTACTCATGTCATTGACACTGTTGCCCTGCTTACAACCAAAACCGTCAAGAAAGATCGAAACTGCCCATGGTACACCCTCGAACTTCGATTGCTTAAGTCTGCCTGCCGCAAGCTTGAGCGCAAGAGGTGGTCATCTGCACCTCCTGCCCTCTCCGCTTTCTCTCCTCTCTCCATTGCTGATGTCTTCGACTTACTGTTGAAATCAATTTAAGGAGGCTGTGTGGTCCAGTGGTTAAAGAAACAGGCTTGTAACCAGGAGGTCCCGGTTCAAATCCCACCTCAGCCACTGACTCATTGTGTGACCCTGAGCAAGTCACTTAACCTCCTTGTGCTCCGTCTTTCGGGTGAGACGTAGTTGTAACTGACTCTGCAGCTGATGCATAGTTCACACACCCTAGTCTCTGTAAGTCGCCTTGGATAAAGGCATCTGCTAAATAAACTAATAATAACTACTGCCATGTTCCCCGGCCAACTAACCTTGTCAGTCTGTGCTTCTGATCTTGCTCCTTCAATTATGCACACTCTCAATCTGTCCCTGGACTCTGGCTCGGTTTCTGCTGCCCTTAAACTTGCCCGAGTTACCCCAGTACTCAAAAACCCTCCCTCGACCCAGCTGACTTATCTAATTTCTGTCCCATCTCAAATCTCCCTTTTCTCTCCAAAACTCTCGAAATGGCTGTAGCCAGTCAGCTGATGAAACATCTCACGGATAACAATCTGTACAGTACTGAAACTGCTCTGCTCCAGATTGTGAATGATCTCCTGCTTAATGCTGATGCTGGTGCTCCCTCTGTGCTTGTCCTCCTTGACCTAACAGCCGCTTTTGACACCATAGATCATGGCATTCTTCTTGACCACCTTCAGAAATATGCTGGGATCTCTGGAACCTGTCTCTCCTGGATGTCCTCACCTATCTGGACGCATGCAGTCTGTTGTCTATGCTGGATGCAGTGGTATCATAAACCCAGTCACTTGTGTGTCCACCAAGGATCTGTTCTTGGGCCCCTCTTCAATATCTACATGCTTCCCTTTGGTCATCTCATCCGTCAACACAGCCTCATGTTTCACTCCTATGCTGATGACACCCAGCTCTACTTAAAACTTGACCCTGGAAACCCTTCTGCTTTGGTCCGGCTCTCGGCTTGCATCGAGGCCTGGATGTCTGCCAATTTTCTTCATCTGAACACTAGCAAATCTGAAGTCCTTCTAGTAGGATATAAGACTCAACTTAAGAATCTCAATATAGCTGCCCTGAATCTCGAAACTGTCTGCTGTTGCCTTCCCCGCAGTACTGAAGCCTTGGTGTACTTCTTGACAGTAACCTCTCCTTTGATGCCCACATCTCCTCCGTGGTCAAATCTTCCTTCTACCATCTTCAAAACATCCCCAAAGTCCATCCCTACCTTTCCCTCCAGGATGCGGAGATACTTTGTCATGCATTTGTCTCCTCACGACTCGACTACTGCAACTCTCTTTATGGTGGTCTCCGGCACGCATCATAAACTGACTGCTGCTAGTTCAGAATGCGCTGCCAGGATCCTTACCAGATGTAACAAACATGAATACATCACCCCTGTCTTGCCCAGCTGCACTGGCTACCTGTAAAGTTCAGGATTACTTTCAAAACTCTCCTGCTCACCTACAATGCCCTTCATCACACAGGTCCCGAGTACCTCCTCAACCTGCTGACCCGCTATGTCCCTGCCCGCAAGCTGAGGTCTGGCCTGCTTGTTATCCCCAAGCAAAGTGCACCACACTTGGAGAACACTTGTTTAGCTTCATGGCTCTGACTCTTTGGAACTCTCTCCCAGCTTTGATGCATGACGCTCCCACCGTCGCTCGCTTTAAATCAACTCTCAAGATCCACCTGTTCTCTCTTCCTTTCCATGCTCTTTAAGCCTGATATCTGCTATTGGCTGCTGTGTTGTTGCTACTATTTCATGTATTATGCTACTGTACTTCTCGCTCTCGTTCCTCCTCCGAACACCCACAACAGGGAGAGCTGCAGGCTTTTTATATTAGTGACCTAGGGATTAACCAGCTATCAATTATCTGATTATCCCTTGGTCACATTCTGCACAGGTTTTCTAATTACAAACTGGCAGAGGACGAGTTGCCAACCACGCCTTTGCCAGAATACATTCAAAACAAAACACACGGCTACACCATCACAAAATAAATAATACAAAAACAAATACAAAATAATACAAAACGATACTCAAGGGGCGGAGGGTACCCGTTCCAAAATAAACAAACAATACATTTCTTTTAAATAATAAACACAATACATTTTAAATCACAAACAATAAAATGCAACACATTTAAACAGCAGGGCTTTGCCCTGCCCCTCTCATAAATGCTGTTATTGCTGGTATTGTATTTGATCCGTCAGGCCAAGCATGTTTTTATTTATTTATTTAAAATTAGGTTTGAATCACTAGGTTTTGACCTTTCTGGAATGTTTTATTCTAGTTCCCTTCCCTTTGTTGTTTTTAGATGTCTGGATGCCTATATATGTTTAATCTTGTTATCCCATGGCCTGTATGGCTGGTAAAGCCTGCAAGGATGCCTTTTTCTTCTTCAACTGCCACAATTTCACTGCAGCAGCAGTCAAAGTCCTGGATCCTTGGCCCTATCATCACTGTTTTCATCAGTGTCAATGCTTTCACTTTTGACCGAGCACATTAATTTGTTTTTCTCCCTATTTTGGAGACTTAAATGCCCTTTCACATTCAACACTTGTTACACAGAGACAGAAGACAGTGATAGATAGTTTGGCAACATCAGATTGGCATGTCAATTAAGAACTCACTTGCATATTTTTGTCATGCCACATTGCTTATAGCTTCTGCTAATCACAGCAGACATTCTTTTTAAGAGCATCTCCATCGAACAAAGAAGCTTCTTCATTCTCATCAACATGCAGTCCCTCACTGTCACACTGCACTTTACTCTTCTTAGTTTTTCCAAAGAAAACAGAAATGTCTTCCAGTGCCCGCTAATCTCAACATCACTATTTTCCACAAGAGTGGCTCTAACAAATGACCCAAATAAGTGAGAATAGCATTGTCCTCCTTCTTAAATCTGCTTTCAATCTTAGACTGGTAACATACTTCTCCTGTAGTCTTTGAAATTCTGAATCGAATGCAGCACTGAAAGTGAGTGGCACACTTTTCAGAAGAATGCTCTCATCATCCTCCTTATCATGACTAAAAGCCTCTCTAAACTCTTTAATATGTTCTTCATCATCTCTGAGTAATGCCTCAAGTGCCTCGTTGCCTTCTCCCCTCATAGCGAGCCTGCAACACGTATATACTGCCCTGCCCCTCTCGCTTCTGAGAATCCGGTTGGCGGAGACCTCTCGATGCCTTTGCCTCTCGCCCAATCAGCGCTCCAGTCACCTGTCCATGACAGAGGTCCTCTGAGGATGTTAAAGGGGCTGCCAGCCCTCCCGAGGTCGTTACAATGTAAACACACATTTTCTATTGAAATGTATCATGTAGTGTACACTTAAAAACATATTTAGGTCGTTATGGGCCCCTTCCAAGTGTGGGCCTGGCGCCATTGTAAACCGTGCCCTGTCTACAGTAGGAAAGGGCTAGGGTAAAGAGTGGTGTACATATTGTATGGTAAAATTGCATAGTAAACTGGTGTGTATGTACCATACTAATCGATTGTGGTAAACAGTGGTATTTATTATTATTATTTGTTTATTTAGCATATGCCTTTATCCAAGGCAACTTATAGAGACTAGGGTGTGTGAACTATGCATCAGCTGCAAAGTCACTTACAACTATGTCTCACCCGGAAGACGGGTTAAGTGACTTGCTCAGGGTCACACAATGAGTCAGTGGCTTAAGTGGGATTTGAACCGGGGACCTCCTGGTTACAAGGACTTTTCTTTAACCACTGGTGAACTGTGAAAATCCTATGGTATATATACACTGTTTTTTACCATGGTAAACTTTCATAAGGGATATTCCAGCATGAATGTATTGAATGTAACATCACCTGTCCAAACTATGAGCAATTCTATAGTTCAGTCGTACATCGTGGGACATTAAACGCCTTTATCAGAAATTCTATTTAAGGAACATTTAACAGAGTTCTGATTAATTGTTTCCATTCCTTTTAATATGTCTATGGTTAAGATTAAAAAACAAAAAAAACACATAATGGTGTCAAAGGTACTTAAGACAACTTAAATTCCACCGGTGGTAGTCATTACTTGGACTGTTTAATTGTTGGCAAACATTTCTGTCAGACTAATTACTGTCTGCACTACAATTACAGCATGTTGCACCAGTGAGCTTCATATCAGTGAACTCCTGAAAATCACTCTTAAATGGCGCTCAAAGGTGAATCATGGTTTAAATCATGCCCAGGGTCCTTTTTCCTGTCATCAGAATATTTATTTTTCCTGAGAACTATATTGATGACTAATGTGTAGTTTTGGCCTGTATGAACCCACTCCTCCTGGCAATTACTGTCAAAGTTTGCTCCAATTTAGTAATGATTCTACAAAGATATTTTGCATCTGGTAATGACTTATGTACAAAGTCTCTGGTAGTTAGAGTTGCCTTGCACAATAGTGGGGATTTCTGGCGTGCATGGGGAGTTGATACTTGAGTGTGAAGCAAGACAATTCATAGGTTGCTCCAGATCTTAACCACCGCACAAAAAGCTGTTACCGACCTGGTATTGTTTTCTATCGATATTCTAATTTACACCACATGGGTCCTTCACCTGTGCCACATATACAAAAAATTCAAAACCGTTCATATATATATATATATATATATATATATATATATATATATATAGTGTGTGTACATTTTACATACTGGGCCTCATTTATGAAAGGGTGTTAAACTTTATGGTGCACGATAATTGCAATTAGTGTGCACGTTAATGATTTCCGTATTCACGATTGCAATTTTATTAATTATCGTGTGTGGTACTTGATACATTATGCTTCACACTATGGTAATCAGAATGAATGTGTTTTTATGGTAATGTATGCTTATGTATTTAAATGAGCATCCAGCTCAGACTAAAGGGCGTTCACTTTAGTGCACACATTAAAGTGATCATTATTTATTCGTATGGAAACCAGGCTTTAACCACTGATAGGCGCACTATTTAAAACCTATTTTTTCTGGGTTGAAAACTAGTGATGTGCAGTTCGATTCTTTTTACTGACTCGATTCGTTTGATTCATTCAGTTTTGTGAATCAATTCAACAGATTTGTTCGTTTGATTCACTAACGCGAAATAAATACATCTTGCTGAATTACTTGGTTATGAAAATTTGTTTGAACGAAAAAAGCCCAGAAATTATAATTGATTGTCAAGTTCAGGGGTGTCAAACTCATCTGGCAGCAAGGGCCATTTAAGTTAAGACTGTTCATTTGGTGGGCCGCACAGTCAAAAAAATAGTTATACATTGTAATGTACCTGAACATGTCTATAGAAATTGTATGTAGGCCAATATACTCAAATATACTACTTTACACAAAACACATTACCCCCACTGCATGATTCCTAGTCATCAGTAAGTATGCAGGCACGGTTTTAATCAGTTAATCAACATATTACTTAATGCATTTTATAGTACAAGAATAGGCAGATATAAGTAGAAGCATCTTTCCTAGAGCGGACAAAAACTCTATCACAAATGTAATATAATGGAGGAAGTAGAGTACTGTATTTTACTTTCAATGGAAATCTCAAACAGTAAAAAAGGTATATACTGCGTATATAATGCTAAGTCTCAATATTTCATTTATATTCCAAAGTATAACATTTTTAACAGCACTGGGGTAAAAAGATACTGACAAGTTGTGAAAATGCAAAATAGTAAACAGTAGCACTATGAAATGTACCTTTTTATGACTTCTGTCCGGACACTCCACACTTGATAACAATGTTCATCACATGTTCCAATTCTGCAGTTTTTTCCACATAATGCCTGTTGATGCAGAATGCAGTGTAAGAAAACTGGTACATCTGCATTTCTTTTTCTTAATTTTTCTCCAGCACTCTGCTAGCCAGTCCACTCTTTTGTCCAGTCATATATGGTGCACCATCTGTTGTAATCCCAGTTCGTTTCTTCCATGGTAATTCTGCACTTCCCATGGTCTCTTGAAGTTAAGTCCTTTCCTGTGGTTGTGTTGTCCATGCTCAAACTTAAAAGCTCTTCAATAACATTAAAGGTATTATTACCTGCCATTTCTGTAATACACTCAGCAACCGTGTTACGAGACAGACTGACGTTAGAAAAAATGTCCATTTTTTCAGGGCATACTACAACAGCTAAGCATGCACCTGTTAACAAATTCACCATCTGAAAAAGGTTTGGCAGCGCATATGCAATGTCTTTGCTAACAATAAACATATATATATATATGTGTGTGTGTGTGTGAACAGAATTGAGATATTTTACTGAACATGGTTTAATTTGACTTTATGAAGCAAAATTAGCAGATTCAAAGTGCAGTGATGTTCCAAAGGTCCACTTTTATCCTTTTACAAATCCTATTAAACATTGTATCTATTTCCTTTAACATTTTGTTTGTGGTTTTATATATCTCGCCACAATAATCAAGATTAGGAAAGAGGATTTGTTTATATCATAGTAATCTTGCTTAAATTGACACTGTAAGTCAAAGTTTTGCTCCACTTTTACTACAAACATCAAGTATGAATATGTAACATTGATTTTTCTGGATGGGATCACATTTTACTGTGTGTATCTGAAGGTGTTGATAAAAGAAAAAGGTTTATTACTCTACTAATTACAACCATTGAAAGTTCTTAAGTGAAAGGAAATGTGGGCAGATTAAACTATCAAACACATTGCTAAGGAAACCTCTCCACCAGCTGTTTGTAATTGCTTTTGCAGAACCGGCACACACATAGCAGTCACAATTCAGCATAGTCATAGGAATTAGAAAGTTAAATAAGGTTAACATTTATTTAATCCATTATACAAATATCCAAATGTCTTAGATGTGGCTGTTTTCAGACCAGCAGGATTTAGAGGACTTTTCTCCAGGGCCCTGGATATTTAGGAGCCCACACCTTCACTTGAAAAAAAAAAGTAGCCATTGTTACGTAAGAAATCTGTAACCACTTCCATGGAGGGCCCAAAGATGGGCAGTGGTGCAAGTAAAAAAAAAACCTCAAAGCTAAAGAGCACCTAATAAAAAATACAAAGGCTATCTACATTTGGTTTCACTTCAGATCAGACTGCAGTAACATTTGCATCTGATGACACCAAACCAAGCAAAGAGCAAGATGAGGCTGTTGAAATACTGCAAGAGGCCATCGTCTCAGCCTCACAGTCCGCTGAAAAAGAAACACAAAGTGACAGCACCATTAACCTGCATGGAAATGATTCAGAAAAGTGGAAAGTAAGTGTCAGCAAACTTTAAATAATTATTTTAATTGTGATAATAATTTTCCAAATTGTGACGGTTACACCTCAGGCCTCGTCTTGGAGTAGGCTCATCCAGGGGAGGGTGGACGGGGTTGGCTGCTTGTCTAAACAGGCCAACTTAAGGATAGATCGTGGGCCAAATGCCCAACATCTATTTTTTCTCATTTCTGAAAATCGAAGTATGTTCATTGGGGCAAACAAGTCTGCCTCTAATAGTTGTATTTAAAATTAGGCGGAAGGAGACACTTTTCTGGAAAGTAACAAAGCCAAAAGGGAAAAAAATAAATGTTATATTTTTGTTACATTATTTCACCTTTTCTCCTTATTAAAATAACTGTTATTACAGCTTTCACAGCACAGTCTCCAAATGCATAAATTCTTACCAAATCCTTCATCAAATATACAGACCTTTTTGCACACTGCCAACTTATACGTTTTATATAAATGTCACAAATGTGTTGACAGATAAATGTCATACCTGATGTTCAATTCTCTTTTTAGCTGGAAGAAAACTAAACATGTATGCAATTAACAGAGTAAAGGTCTAGGCCTGCCGTTGTAACTAGATATATGTTGAATGTAGGCTTGTCAGTGATGTGGTTAATTCCATCCCTGCCTGGTCCCACAGGTAGCCATTCTCTAATTAAATAATAGAGTGCTAATTGGGGAATGGCCACATGTATAAAAAGGGAAGAAAATGTTTGGAGAAGGACCAAACTATATTTATTTACACCGGCAGGGATTCCGCCCTGCCACAAATAAAAATCTGGATTTAATTAACCCATCTTTAATAACCATTCACAGTATATTTGAGAGATTATTGATTGTGAAGAACTTTTCTTAGGTAAGAATAGATAGAGAGAATGCTCTTCTACTGTACAAAATCACACTTCTCAAGATAACTCATTGCAGAGGAAGGTACATTAGTAACTGAGTCAGACAATGACATCATTGCTTTTCAAGTTGTCTACCAGACCTTTTTCTTGGCAGCTTCACTGAAGACTGAATTTAATTATTACAGTATTTTCTGGCAGTTGTCCTCATTTATATTATTTTTACCTTTCCACCAAGTGCATTCTGGAATCCCATTTCTATAAAACAAAAAGAAAAAGCTTTTTTATGGACTGGGGTAAACTGACAGTATGCAGTATAGTAAGCAGGATAAACATGTCCATGTGCCCCCCTCCCCCCCCCTCCCCTCCCCCTCCCCCTCCCAATAACTGTTCACCACAATCTATCTGTGTTAACTAATGGCTTATTCTACATGGCCTCATAGAATGTAATACTAATAATGATCATAGCTTGGCATAATAGCTATAGTCTATAACGTCAAGTGTATCTTTGCACTCCTCTCTCTTTCACGTCTCTGGGAAATGCTTGTGAATCTTACTGCATTTTCATATGAATATGATATATATATATATATATATATATATATATATATATATATATATATATATATATATATATATATGTCTAAATGCTTCTTCTAAAACCACAATTGGAGAAACAAAAGGAGAAAGAAATAGGCGCATTTCAAATTAGACATATTTCAGAAACTTGAGCAGTTTCTGGTCTGCAATAACAAGGTAAACAGGTGCTTGTGTGTGGTGGTGTGAAATATAAATATAATCCTCCAAACCTGTAGACCGAAGCCACACACAGACAGTGGGATCTATGTATCACTGATTTTTCTTTTGTATCTTGACTTCATAGACCTTCATAGTTTTGTGACTTCATAGACCTACCCGCGATGTATTAAAGTAATTTTCACTCCCGTAACTTAGTTTCATCCCTGCTACGGTAGTTTAGTTATGAATGTTTGTTTCAAATGCAAATGTACAAATCCCATTATAATATTGAAGTTTCGCGCTTACCCTTGATGTATTATCATTTTTTTCCTGATTTACTGACTTTGGTTTGTGTCTGTTATTTTACGCATTCAACTAGCTGTTCGAATGTGTAATTTCCTGCTTAAACGTTTACAGGCTTTTAAGGTTACTTTAAAATAAAGCATCTTAAAATATAAAATAAATCATTTATTTATTTATTTATTTATTAATAGTCTATCTTAAATAACAATGGCAATAAATACATTTTGTTTTGGTTTATTTATTATTATTTTATATTTTAAGGTGCTTTATTTTAAACTTCACATTAATAATGGAAGGGAAACACGGAAACAAATCATTGCAGAGTTCTTAAACACAAACTGAAATCTTTTCTTCTAAATAATGAATTATGTAGACAACTGAGATACGACAAAAAGTATTTACTTGCGTAGCCTACTGCACGTACTGTACCTTTTTCAATTTACACAACTAAAATATACATTGACTCAAACAAAAGTTTTCTGCAATATTATTAATTAAAGCACTGGAAGCATGGTTAGGGTACAGACAAGTACAAACATGATAAACTGCAGAATTACCGTGCACATTTACCATGGTAAACTTCCATATATAGAAACAAGCTTAGTTTTATTTATGCTTTCCGCTTTTGGATACCCTTTCTTTTAGATCCTTTTTGGTTTGTTTTCGCT
>JAGXEW010001348.1:0-22041 GCA_030684275.1 Acipenser oxyrinchus oxyrinchus | reverse complement strand
AGATCAGTGGAATTCATCTGGACAAAGACAAGGTAATTATGAGAATTATTGTCTTCTGAAATTGCATTAGTGGGATGAAAAATGCAATGCAATGAGGCTTAAAATAATACACCACTTATTTAATGTACCGATTTGTCCAATGATGATGGTGCAGGCTGTCCTTAAACATGTACTGACCACCTATCCACACAGCCTAGATAATGCATGACACCAGGTGCTGTCAGCACTTTGTGCCTTGCATTTTCTTACTTCATTTCTTTCTTTCTTTCTTTTATCGCAGCGTAAAAGGGCAGTCGACCTGAATGTTAAACTCTTGGATCTAAATAATGAGTTTCTGGTGGGCTCTCACCTCCCAAACAGAATTGATAAAAAGCTTTACCAGATCACATACGCCACTGCTTCGCACTCGACGGAAACTACATACAGATCGGCGGGCTGCACGCAGACGCCCGGACGACTTGGTATGTAGATCACAGCGGGTTTATAGAGCTGTCTACTGGAAAGAGGAGCAGCTGGGGTGGGTTGGGTGGGGGCATTGTTCATTCAAACAGCACATCTCTGCTGTCTCAGGTCTTCTTCAGCACTGTATAATTCCTCTCAAACCAACACAAACAACATCATGTTTTTTTGTATTGTTTTTGTATTATTATTATCCATATCCGAATGTTACACAACATTGTGAACAGTCTTTTGTAAAATACTGTATTCCCGAAGGTGCTGCTTTACCATCATTTACCACCAGGTGGAGCACATGTATTCCAAATGGTCAGAATGTTCTTGTTTGGGAATGGAATGGAATGAGTATACGGGGCTGATGGTTGTGTTTGTGTTTTATTCAGTCTAGTGTGACGCATTAAATAAAATACAAATACAGTTATATACTAAAAATGTAATAATGCATTAATAAAACAACATCATCTTTTTTTTGTCAATAAAGCTGTTCTTTTTTTCTTTCACTTAATATAGTCTGGAGTGTTTTTGCATTTTGATACTTTTCACTATTAAAGATTTTAAAGCTTAAAGCAGTCCAGCTGTTTAATATTAATAACTTACGACGATCATTGTTGTAAACCTACAGTTAAGAAAGGGACATGCTTCTATGTAATACATTGAAACTAATTTGCAATCCTTCCTCATCCAGCGAACCTACATACAGTTGTGTGCAAATTTATTAGAACACCTCAAGATTTGTCATTTATATCCTGCATGAAAACCTCTGGGTGTGAGAATTTCCTAAGATTTTCAGTTACAGTTTGATTTCACATGCACCCCAAATCAAAACTACAGGAGCAATGCGATGTTCTAACAAATGTTGACAGAACTGTATAAGAATTTTTAACATGCTGGTCATCTAACGGCTATAAACAATTTCAGACTAAATAAATAATTACATTTCTGCAAACTTTCATTGTATCACCAAGAAAGTAAAATGATGCCCACCTCCCCCTTCCCTTTCCGATAGTTTTCAGTGGCTGGTGTTTCATTCAAACAGTAGATGGCGCTGTTTCTTTACAGCTGTTGCCAATGTGTCTGTAGGTTCGGGAAGCTGCTTACAAGATCTTCCTGTACCCAAACCCGGAGCAGCTGAGCTGCCTGGACGAGCTGCTGAGCTGCAGGCGTGAGCTGGCACAGCTGGTGGGGTATCGCTCCTTTGCACACAGAGCCTTGCAGGGAACCATGGCTAAAACTCCAGGTAAAGAACAACCCAGCCAGCCTCTACTGCAAGCATGTGCTGAACCGCTCTCCGTGCTCCTGTTACAGCCTTCTCTTTCCTTGCTTTGCCTGTAGAGACTGTAATGGAGTTTCTTGAATTGCTGTCTGAAAAGCTTACGAACAGGTATGTATCAGCAGCATTTCGACAAAATTGACTTCTTGTGTGTTTTAAAAAAAATGTATATAATCAGTGTTAACTCCCACTAATGTATTTTGTTGTGTTTTACTCATATTCCATAATACTCCCCCACATTCATATGATAGTAACTCATTTTACTGTCACATCATCATCATAATAATAATTAGGGGTGTGCTGATACTTGTATTTTCCCAGTAGTTGCCTTTAAGAAGTATTTGCGGTAATTGCCTTTAAGAAGTATTTGTTGGCAGGTATTAAATAAATTAAAACACACCTATTTATACATGCATGCTGCTTACTACTTATAAGGCCCTTCTTGGTGATCAGCGGAGGCTGCACTGTTCCTAGAAGTCTAAAATCAGGAGGAGCAAGGGGTCCTGTAGCTGCTCTGCTCCCTGCCTTTGGAACTCCGTCCCAAACGCTGGCACAGTCAAATCTTTTAAATCAAATAGAAAAAACATTTTTGTTTGCGCTAGCTTATTTTTGAGCTTGATTGATTGGCCAGTGGCTTTTTTCAGTTTTTATTGCAAAGCGCCCTGCTATACTCTGCATGAAGAGCGCTATATACAAGCAAACTGTATTGTATTGTATTGTATTGTATTGTATTGTAATAACACAGGCCGTTTTCAGCTTGTCCTGTTCTAACAGACCCTTCTATAGCAATGTGTCTTCTCTTACAGACAAGTCAATGGTGTGGAAAACAGACAAGAATTGAATTCATATTTTCCATGAAGGGCATGTTGTCAACTATCAAAAAAAAGCATTTTTTTATAGCTTTACAGAAATGTAATTTTTCAAGCCTGGGCCACAAAAAAAGCATTTTTTGACATCTGGTCTTCCTGAAATAAGTTGGAAGCGAGTTAGAATAAATAGCTCATTGTTTTGTTATTAATCAAAATGAGTGTGAAGAGGCAATAACTACTGCATGTGTATTAGCAGCATGCAATATACTCCCATAGGGCTTGTTAAATGCAGGTTGTGCTCCCTTTCTACAGAGCAGCGAAGGACTTTGGCATGATGAGGGACATGAAGATGAAACTGAATCCAGAAAATGCAGTAAGTATGTAATGTGCTGCAAGGTGCAGTGTACAGTTGCTTTCAGAAACAGTGTGGGAACTCTTTATAACAGAAAACATTATACCGTAGTTAGGTATATTCGATGCACACTGTGGAATCCTCAGCGAAGATCAGCAACTTGGCACAGCCAGGATGCAAGCCTGCACTCCCCTGTGTGCATGACTCGCCCTGCACATCACACCTTGAGCCACACGAGACAGCTGTTTCCAGAGTTTTATCTCTGGTCTTAAATCATCTAGGAGGTCGTTGCTTCCTAAACAATTTCACTGTCCTGCCCCCTACCTTCAGTCAAGCTATAGTTACCATCTCCAGTTTGACTTATGAATCTCCCATTGCGTGCATTTTCAACATGTTTTGACAGAATGCGGGCCCCTTTCACAAAAACTTGAAGGACTGTTTTAAGGAGTGTTTTGTGAAGGAATGCTTTTAAAGCCTGTTTTGATTATTGAAATCAGTGGACTTGCATGTTGTTGTGTGTTTCTTCTGCAGGAACTCATGCCTTGGGATCATCCATACTACAGCGGAGTCCTGCGTGCGAGAGGTAAGGACATCCTGGTTCACCTTTATTTTGGATTTTTAGATCAAAAAAATCTTCATGCTACAAACTGTACCAGATATCGATCAGTATTACAAACTTTTCTTTCGTGCAAGAAATCGATTGGAAACAGAATATTTTGCTGCTAACTCCTGAATTGAAACAAACGAACAAACGACAGCACAGTAGAGACGAGGGAGGCGTTACCCAATGGTACATGTAAACCTGCGGTCATGTTCAGTTTAACAGCACAGTCTGTTTTCTCTGTGTCTGTTTAACACATTTGTATAGTGTGCAGGTCGTGTGTGCATTCCACATATAAAGAAAGCTAACCTTGAGAGCTGCTTTTAGTACCATTTGTTTGGTTACATGTACTAAGGCTGCTTCAGCTTTTGGGACATAATATATATATATATATATATATATATATATATATATATATATATATATATATATATATATATATATATATATATATATACAGTACTGTGCAAAAGTTTTAGGCAGGTGTGAAAAAATGCTGTAAAGTAAGAATGCTTTCAAAAATAGACATGTTAATAGTTTATATTTATCAATTAACAAAATGCAAAGTGAGTGAACAGAAGAAAAATCTACATCAAATCAATATTTGGTGTGACCACCCTTGCCTTCAAAACAGCATCAATTCTTCTAGGTACACTTGCACACAGTTTTTGAAGGAACTTCGGCAGGTAGGTTGGCCCAAACATCTTGGAGAACTAACCACAGTTCTTCTGTGGATTTAGGCAGCCTCAGTTGCTTCTCTCTCTTCATGTAATCCCAGACAGACTCGATGATGTTGAGATCAGGGCTCTGTGGGGGCCATACCATCACTTCCAGGACTCCTTGTTCTTCTTTACGCTGAAGATAGTTCTTAATGACTTTCGCTGTATGTTTGGGGTCATTGTCATGCTGCAGAATAAATTTGGGGCCAATCAGATGCCTCCCTGATGGTATTGCATGATGGATAAGTATCTGCCTGTACTTCTCAGCATTGAGGAGACCATTAATTCTGACCAAATCCCCAACTCCATTTGCAGAAATGCAGCCCCAAACTTGCAAGGAACCTCCACCATGCTTCACTGTTGCCTGCAGACACTCATTCGTGTACCGCTCTCCAGCCCTTTGGCGAACAAACTGCCTTCTGCTACAGCCAAATATTTCAAATTTTGACTCATCAGTCCAGAGCAACTGCTGCCATTTTTCTGCACCCCAGTTCCTGTGTTTTCGTGCATAGTTGAGTCGCTTGGCCTTGTTT
The DNA here is from genome assembly GCA_030684275.1 of Acipenser oxyrinchus oxyrinchus. NCBI lineage: Eukaryota > Metazoa > Chordata > Actinopteri > Acipenseriformes > Acipenseridae > Acipenser > Acipenser oxyrinchus. The sequence continues at coordinate 17,301 of JAGXEW010001348.1, read as the reverse complement.
CCACGTCGGAGGTATGGCTTTTTGGCCGCAAGTCTTCCATGAAGGCCACTTCTGACCAGACTACAAAATCCCTGACTTTGTGCAAGTGTACCTAGAAGAATTGATGCTGTTTTGAAGGCAAAGGGTGGTCACACCAAATATGGATTTGATTTAGATTTTTCTTCTGTTCACTCACTTTGCATTTAGTTAATTGATAAATATAATCTATTAACATGTCTATTTTTGAAAGCATTCTTACTTTACAGCATTTTTTCAGACCTGCCTAAAACTTTTGCACAGTACTGTATATATATATATATATATATATATATATATATATATATATATATATATATATATATATATATATATATATGGTTTTGAACTGCTTTTGTAATGTGTATTAGATCTTAGTTGTTGTTTACACTGCTGGTGTTTACTGTATGTGAGAGCTGCACAAACCGATTATTCACATCGTGCTCCACAGACACCCAGGTGCGGGTTGATCAGGGTCATTCACAGTGACATTGTGGGGAGCAGCAATCCACACAGATTCAAGCAGCTGTTTCATCATTGGTTTCAATTGCAGTGGTGGATTATCCCATTGAACACTGTGTGTCAGCAGCACATCCCTGCAGTGGAGGAGAGCTCAGTCTCAATAATGTGAGAATCACTTGGTGCAGCTCTAATGCATGTTCTCCTTCATCACATTTCTGCAGCCGGGATGGGTTCTTCTGTAATGTGTGCATTTCTTATTGGTTTATATACGTAATCAAAGGGCTTGCTCGACTCCAGAGAACACTTGGAATCAGTTCATACCATAAACTTTTTAGTGCTTTTTCACAGAGAAATATGACCTGTTACAAGAAGAGCACCACTCCCTTCAGATCTTGTCTGCCGTTTGTAAAAATAATTTAAAATGAAGAGATAAATAAAGTCATCTTATTTAAAAAATGTTTTATTGGTTTATATGACCACAGGCATAAAAGACATCTATAAGAAATGTACTTTTGCTTCTTCAAAGTGTATTTACTGTAGACAATAAAGCAGTAATTGCATGCTGATGATATATATTTTTCAAACTCCTGACATTTTGCTGGGGTTTTCCAAGCCATAAAATGACATCAATCTCTGCAGAGGAATGTTCCTGCTGTGACCAGTGGGGTGATGTGGTAACTGGAGTAGATTCATCTCCTCGGCCTCCTGAAATAGAAATGAGGTGTTTAGAGGCGCTGAATAACTGAATCACACCACACATTCTCAGGTGTGTGAGCCCCACTTTGAAACAAACAAACAAACAAACAAGAAAAACATTTTGTTTCTGTAAAATGATTCATAAGCTTGGTTACACAGGATTCCTCTTTTCACAGCATCTGGACTTTAAACTCTGAAAAGGTTTTACTACATTTGATAATCTACTGTGTTTTTTAATGTATTTAATGATTTCCTTTTATATTTTAAAGTATGTACATTAGATAACATCATTTACTTTCATCCTTCTAGAAAAATGCTATTTCGTTTAGTCCTGGCAGGATCAGAACATAGTTCCCCTTGGCTCGTACTTTGCAGTACTTTTTTGTTTTGTTTTACCAGACATACTTCGGAGGCCTGCTTCTGAAAAGACTCCTAATTTTTGAATTTATGAAGTTCGGTAGTTTTAGAAATGGATGTGCAACTGTAAATCCCCTTGCAACTACTAGTTGTTACAGTCAATAGGAGATCTCTGTGCAATCATAGTTACAGAGGGACTTAAATTAGAGTTGCACACTCCTAAAGGCCATATTTCAAAATCATTGTAGAAATATAGCTTTTAGGAGTCTTTCCAGAAACTGACCCAGTGGCTGAAAAAGGGTATTGGATAACCTGCTAAATAGCGATGCAAGCACTAGAGAATTATACACACGTAAGATATAGCTCTGTCTTCAGTTGCTCTGTAGAGGCTATAAAGATGCTATAAAAACCTGTGATGTGTCTCGAACTGCTGTGCAATGGGAGTCGTATTAAAAACCCTGGAGATGTAGATGCAGTCTGTGCAGCGTATCACTGGGCTTTGGCAAAGGAGTTTTATTGCAGACTCAGACTTCATTGCTTACAGTTCAGTGAAAACGGCGCTGTTTCGACTTTGGTGAACTGGGCTAATGGAACTGAGCACAGCCCTGTTTTTCATCAAAGGAGAGGGAGTCGTCTCTCAATGGCTTTGCTTGCGCTTACATTATTTGTTATGTTAATAGCTGGGGCACTTTTGGGGATTACTTTTTTTTCTAACGGTGGGAAAAGGAGGACATCACACTGGGATGCAGAATCCCGCTGCTTGGTTTTCCACATTTTTAGAAACCCAAAGCCAAGTCTTTGCCAGCCCTTGCCTGCTTATCTTCGTGGTGTCCCATCTGCGGCGTGACGCTGCCAAATTCCAAAGCAGCATAAGGAAAGCATTTCCCAATTTAGGACAGTCGGAAAACTCTTTTGGAGTGCCTGTTTTTCCTTCTGAATTCAGGGTTTTCTGCATACAGGATACGTGAATGAACAGAACAAGAAGTAACAATCTCTGTGATGTGCTCAGTGAAATTCTTTATTTGCAGAAACGCACAGTAATCAATGCATTCCCAATTTCTCATTGTTCACTGCAGATACAGCGCCATCTAGTGATGAGACACTTTGCAAAAGTTTATTTTTCTTTTCCTGGCAGTACACTGGCTGTGCACTAGATGGTGCTGGCGCTTACTAATGTAAAGACACTGATGTCTAGCCTACATTACATAATGTCCATGGCAGGCAACTAGAACTGAACACATAGTGAAAGCATCTGGGCTTGTAAGGAGGTGCCAGATAAGTGTGTCACATCATTATTTTATCAAGCGGTATCGCCAGAGAACGGCTTATACAATTTGTGATCAGACGTGGTTGCAATATTATTTACCGCAAGCTGCTGAGAGAATCAGAATCTGCAGATTAATGAAGGAACCTGTCAATGACATGTGTCAAGTGCACATGTTTCCATAGGGTGCACGCCTAGTCAAAGTGATCAATGATATTAATGGTTCTAGTTTTGTATTTAAAGCTGTTTTGTATTTAAAGCAACGAGGGACAGAAATAAGACTCCCATTGCATAGCAGTTTCACCCATACCAGGTTTTAATATGAGCTTCATTGTAAAGGTAACAAGCTATATTAAACCCATAGTAAAACCAAGAATGGGTCACACTGCTATGCAATGGGAGTCTTATTTCCAGCTCGACACGTACAGCAGCTTAGTATACACACAGACAATACTGGGAGTCATGTGGATTGGCAGGGCTTGGGTGTGCAAATCGGTCTCAGCGGGATTAAACCCATGCCTTGTCTATGAGCCCTGTTCTGTATTGAGGCCTGGTTTTAAATTGCTCACCTCTTAGTGACAGCGGCTGAGTTGTTATAAAGGTTTTAAATCATATGAGCAAGATACCAGAACGAAGAAGCCCAATAGCGTGAGAATTCAGACTTTAGAAAAAAAAAAAAACACAAAAACCCAGCCCTCCGTGAATAAATTCTGCTCTTTTAAGGAGGTGATTCCCGTTTTCACTGTTGTTATCTTTTTAATGTCACTGTATTGACTAATTCCCTGTTGGTGTTGCATCCAAGCAAATGTTTTCTTCCATGGTTATCAATGTGGATTGGTTTAAAAATATAATCAATATCTATGTCCTGTATAATATCTGTTAATATATCATGATGTGTTTGGTTACAGTTATGCATGATGCCCATTATAATTCAAGCCACATGGAGAGGTTTAATTGGATGTTTTTATATATATAGATTTTGATATGTCTCTTTAGTTAGATAACGTGAATGTATTTGCCATGCATTCGTGACAGAAGTATGATTTGGGTGTGCCTTGCTCTTTGTGCATGTGTGCTAACGTGAAGCTCTTTGTGTTAACGCTGCATCATTAATTGCCCTGTTGTTTGTTCTCCAGGTATAACATTGAACCCAGCCTGTATAGCCCCTTCTTCTCGCTGGGAGCCTGTATGGAAGGATTGAACATGCTGTTCAGCCAGCTCCTGGGTGTGTCTTTCCAAGCCGAGCAGCCTGAGAGAGGGGAGGTGTGGTGTGAGGATGTTCAGAAGCTGGTGAGCACAGAGTCTCTGAGTTTCTGCTTCATTATCCTGGCAGGATGTGGCACTGCAGCTGACTGAATGGGCATTAGTGTTAGCATGTGCAGCGTTTCACTGCTGTGTCTCTGATTCCAGTCCTGAACTTTAGGAACTGAAGTGCCTCATAGCCTTGTTCTTGTGCACCAGTGTCCATGGAAAGGAGCCTTGTTCCTCGATGAGGCCACCAAGGTGAATGTGTTTTAATAAGGAGACGTAGATGTAAAAAACACAGTGAAAACCTGCCATCTACTTGAAGTGCGATGCGATGGGAGTCTCGTTGAAATCCCTGGAAATATTCATCCAAACTGCGCAGTGTAGCACTGCACGCACACAACTTTGCACGAGCAAAGCAGGGAGGTTTCGAACTGCAGTCACAAGGTTATAACCCTGCGGATAAACAGGTGGCGGTATTGGAAGATTGGATCCTTGCATATGAATATGTAATCATTTATTAATTCAAACAAAACCAAAGCTTTTGTGCAAGTAGACTAGTGTTAATTCCAGCTACCACATTGTGATATTAAAATTTCCATCAGCATTAAAGATTTAAAACAAGCAAACAAACCAAAAATACTGAACGCAAACATGTAGCCGGCATATTGTGAATCACTTACTGCTACTGGAAATTACATGAAAGTGTCCCTTTGCTGTTGGTAATTACTGGTTTGGTAATAGCAGCCACTGACTCATCTTGTAACGTTGTGCTAAACAAAGACATTCCCCAGCCTGGTAGAAGCATTCCTCTGACGATCCCTTCACTTCCGTTTGGAAACCATTGCTTTTCATACTCAACCATTTGGAAACAGTAGCAGGTCTGGTGCAAATTTTGCCCAGTGGCATCCTGCATTTTTATTGTGGGTCCTTTTACAGTATTAACCCATCATTTAAGACAGCCTAATCTGCAGTACATTGTGTGAATCCTGCAGCTGGACTGCTGAGAAGTTCTTGCTTGTCTGTAAGATCTGCTTGCATTCCTTTCCAGGCTGTTGTCCATGAATCCGAGGGATTGCTGGGGTACATCTACTGTGACTTCTTCCACAGGCTTGACAAACCTCACCAGGTACTGCTAATCAAAACAATCCCATTCTTAGCTTTCGTCCATGCATTTCCACTTATCATCAGCTAGCAATAGGGATAAAGCAGACTGGTGTCTGAACTGCCTGCGTACTAACACCTGCACAGCAAAGCTTTTCATACCCTGCAATGCTTAACTGCTCAACATCTGTTTTCTTCTGAAGAGTTGTCTAAGTTACTTGTGGTGGCTTCACAAGTACAGTTGTGTTGTGTTGAAATACTGGCCTGATTGTCATGTGAAGTTCTAAGCTATAGTATTTTCTGGTGTTTGTACTAACTACATGCCCTTCTGTATCCTTTTGCTCTTAAAGTTAATTCTGTATTTATGTGCAATCACTCTTCGCTGCAATAGAAAACTAGTCCAGAACGCAGTAAAAAATAACAGGGCATGTTTAACAGGGCTCTTAATTCCATGTGATCTGTGCATGAGTACAGACACCAGAAACCAAGTGTGTTAACCCATAAGGTACACCAGGAATAAAGCGATTGTTCAAAACAGTTTCTTCTTAAAACACATTTGAGAGCAACTCAAGTATCACAAGGAGGAAACTGACAATGTGGACGACCAGATCCAACCTGTCAGTACATTTTAAGCCCTGTTTCGGGCACCTCATTGCACAAATAAGAACATTAGCCTTGTGTTTTTATTCCTGGGACACACACACATGTCCCTTGTACCTTAAAAGGTTAAAAGAGTGTTAAAAGGAAACCTGTAATGATACTTGTAAAATGCAGCAGAGCTCTTTCTTTCTTTCTTTCCATGTGTTTCATGTCACACCAGGATTGCCATTTCACGATCCGCTGGAGGGCGATTGAAGGAGGACGGGAGTACCAGCTCCCGTGGTGGTCCTCATGCTGAGTCTGCCTCACCCGACGAAGAACTGTCCCACACTGCTGACTCCGGGCATGATGGAGAACCTCTTCCATGAAATGGGGCACGCCATGCATTCCATGCTGGGCAGGACCCGGTATCAACATGTGACAGGTGAGTGCAGAGCCAGAGAGGGTTGCGACACCCAGAGACATTTATAAACTTTAACACTCCGTCTGGATCAGTCTTTATTCCAGCCAGGTGTGGAATTGATCTTTAGGACCGGAGTTGTTCTCCACATCATAATGGTTTCAAACAAACCTTCCTCACTCACTCAGTCCTTAACTGGACCATTAGGGTATTAAGAACTCGACCTGAACTTTAAACACTGAATAATACATTCTAAAATTTGACAAAAGCACTAGACTCGCCAAAAAGTTTGTCAGCTTGACTTTCTCTGAAGTTTTATGTTGGTATTCAGCTTGGCATTAAACTCGATCACTTTACACAATACTGCTTTCTTTGGCTTAGCATGAAGGTTCTTTAGTTACCCGCTGTTGCTGTACATCTCCAGTGGTCGAAGCCAAATAAAACAAAAAACTGGGCCAACTGAAGTCCGCCCAGTGATTGTAAAGGTAGGATATGGGACAAATGCAGGTTAGGTCTCTTGGGTTAAAGCAATAATGTAATGTTATTTGGTTTATAAATGCCTAAACAGGGATCTTAATATGTATGTGTTTATTTAACCAGCAGATTTACCCATTGAGACCGAAGCCTCGTTTTACAAGGGGGCCCTGGAAAAATTGTAATATAAATTATATTTATGGTGGCAGGGAAAAATGGTTAGAACATTTCCTTTTGTGTGTGTGTATGGATTCATGTTTGTCTAAAGCTCTCTTAAATGAGAGAAGTCTTTCCTTGTTACTACTGCTAGCTACTGGACCCTGGGGTGAAGGACCAGCTTTAGAGATCTCTGTCTGAACTTGTCAGGCTCTCTAACCTGACAAGTTCAAAGACCAATACAGCGCTCCCTGTACACTCCCAGCCATGAACAGCAGAACTGAGACTTCAAACCACACCTGCATAACTTACCTTTCACTCCAAGCACCTGTGCTTTTTATCATGCGAGCCCCTGGGGAGCCTTGAGGAATTGTTAGAACACATTACCTTTGGTTCCTTCTCCAGTATTGGACAGATTAATATAGCACTAAAACAAAAAGCCAGTAAGTTAGTATATGACATGCCTGGGAATGTGAGACCAAGGCTGGAAATCAGAGAAGATCGGCTCCTGCTGAGAAATAAGAGCTGATATTGCTAGGATGTATCATTCTAGGTGTTTGTATGGTCCAGTGGAGTAATAATCCTTGGTATGGTGTGTTTGTTCCCAAACCAGTTAAGATCGCTTACAGCTGTGTTTCCTGGTCACCCTGGCACTGTACTGTACTGTACTTTATAAAGAGAGCAGTGTTTTGCATGTGTGTATCTAAATAGACATGTTTATGCGCACGCATGCACACACACACACACACACACACACACACACACACACACACACACACACACACACACACACACACACACTGCAGATTGGGCAATTCACTTTATAATGCAGTAGTTTACAATGAAGTAGTAATTCTCCTCTACAAAAGGGGTCCTGGCTGCAATGTATGTCCAAAACGCTTTTTATGTTTGCTGCGATACTGACTTACACATGACATTCCAATGTCTTTTGTTATTTGCTACTCATACGGTAGTGAATGTGTGAAAAGATATTTAACAGAGATCGTCATTAGCGCAATTTATTCAACACAGATTAACCACTCTTAAGACTCTTTACAGTAAAACATCTGAGTTGTTTATTTCTGTGTTGGTGTCTTCACTGGCTGTGACCATTTGGAGCAAGCGGTTTTGAGAATCCAGCTGGCTGTGTTCCAAGGTAAACCATATTTTCAGTGAATTATGTATCATTTATTTTCTTGTTTATTAGGAACCAGATGCCCCACAGACTTTGCGGAGGTCCCTTCCATTCTGATGGAATATTTTGCAAGTGACTATCGGGTGGTGAATCAGTTTGCAAGACACTATAAGACAGGACAGGTATCCGTGCCAGATAACTCTTTTATTATAGCTGTTAAACTGAAGTGCAACGCATTGATTAGTCTGCTGCTTTGTCATGTTTATTGTGAAAGCCCAGTAATGAATCACCCCTTAAGTGGTGCTTTTATGATTTAGTAAAGTTGGCACCACCGATTGTGATCCCAGCATTAAACAGTAAAATAAGACATGCATCTGCTTTGTACAAAACATGCCCATATTCACGGTGCAAGCGAACTTGGAGGCTCTTGTCTTGCCTTTAGCCTGCTATTATCTGCCGTTACTGCCTTGGGGTGTCTGCTGAACTGTCCCATTACAAAGGAAGGTTGAAACTCAGGCCCTAATAAAAAGCTTTACTGAAGAGCAATTACACTTTTGTGCGTGCGCACTTTCTTATTAACCATCAGTGACAATTGAACGTGTGCTCACTCATTGTGCGGTATGTGTTGGGTCTCTCTGATTCACTCTGGTTCTTCAGAATGACAATGGAAATGTGTCAGTTTGACCTGGTCTGTGTGTGACTGTTTGAGCTCTCTTTAGGTCCTTCAAAGGTATGATACAGATCACGTACGTATGTGTGAGTGGCAGGGTAGTGTGCCACGCCATGATTACACACTCCCAGCTGTGCACATTTCTTTTGCTTTTCAGCGGGCGCAGCGACCCTTCCTGGCTCGACTCTGTTGCCGACCCTGTTTGGCTTACTACAAGCTAAAGCCACAGGAGTAAACAAGCAACATTCCAGCTTGAGACTTCGTACCCAGATAGTTTTGTGCCGTGTAAACCGTTTCAGGGTCACTGGCCTCTGTGGAGTGAACTCCGTTTGAATCAGGCTTTTTAAAATATCTTACTGACATACCAATATTTGCTTTATTCTCAGCAGCAGTCACCCCTCAGTCTTCCTTGTCCCCGCCATGCATCGCTGGAGCTGTGGAGCTTTGTTTTGTTTGTCATTCAACTCCCTGGATGTCTTTTATTGATGTGCTCTGTGTGTATATCATAGGCCACTGAAGCGATCATTGCATGTTTGTTCGGCAGACCCCCACTCAGTCTGTTTCATTTTTATGGGGAGTTTGGGGTTAAACAGAGTGTGTCCTGATGTAAGCAACCACAGCAAAGTAAAATAATATAAGCTGTACTTCAGTGTAATGGAATCAGGGTGCTTAGCAAAGAGGGAAATTGTCTTTAATTGACAGTGTTTGCGTCATAATTAAAAACGTAAGTTAGGGTAATGATAATGCCAGCTGCAGGCTATATACCATATAGATGTGGTTGATTTGATGGAAGATCACAGTCATGAACCTTGTCCTCAAACAAGACAATGCAGCTCAGTAAAGAAATGATTCAGTTGCACCTTTGATGTTTCCTGCAAAGTTCAACCTAGCAGATGTTTGAAAATTTGGGTCAATGTAAACATACAGAGAAAGGTTTGCTTGAAGTAAATTGTAAAACTGTAAAATAAAGGCAACCTGTTTGTCTTAATGCCAAACAGCTGTTAGTCACAGGTCTGAATCATGTTGTGCTTCAACTGACTGCTGTGTGCTGTGTGATGTGCTGCCATTGCAGAGAGATGCGGTTCAGAAGCTCTGTCATCCTGAATGCAGCGAGCCTGGTTCTTTGCATAGTGGTTAAAGGTGTGCCTGTGGTGTGTTTGCGGGACGCCAGTTCACTCCCTGCCTCTGCCCTGTTCCACCAATCCTGTGACTAAGAAATCATTAAAATGAATTGTATTTTGTTGTTTTACAGCCACTTCCCAAAAGCATGGTTTCTCGCTTATGCGAGTCCAAGAAAGTGTGCGCTGCTGCCGACACCCAGCTCCAGGTAGGAATCTTGTATGCAATTAAAATAGCTGCAACTTCAGTTTTTAAAAAGGTGGACCCTGCATTTCAGAAAGGACTGGGTCCCCTTTCGTTCCATTCATTACAGCCTGCAGAACTAAAGCATCACTTGCCCAGTCTCACAGTGCATGACTTGGATTACAAATCCAGGATCCTCCTGTCCCTTAGTCCCTGTTTCGCTCTCACCATTATCCTTACATCGTTCTTATTTTAATTTATCAAAGAATCGGGATCGCCCCTGCTTGGAAACAATGGGGAAGTGAGCTGCCATTGTTTGTCTACAAAGTGCAGTGGAATTAATTTGGCTGTTGCCCATAAGACTGTGTATTTATGAAAGGTGTGCAGGTTTGCATACTTGAACACATGAAGACCCAATCTCTAATGTGGGGTATTTAAACATGACTGTATGCATTTAATGTATGTTTGTTCACAAGGAAATGCACAGTTTGTTTTTTTGCATGGAGCCAACAGCTTCTGAAAAGGGCTGTTCATTTGTTTCCATTTGATGCGAAGGATGACCCCATCAACAGTATAGTCACCATAGACACAGATGTAGATATCGCAAACTGAGCGATCAAATTCTTCTTTGTCTGAACCTCTGCCCTCCCAGCCTGAGGGCTGCCTGCCTGAGCCAAAGAGGTTTCATCCTTCTTGTTTCAGATTTATATTGAGTTGTGCCGTGTTCATCTTGTTCTCTGATTTATCATAGGTGTAGCTGTCGTAAGTCTGCCTTTAATGTTGGTTGCGTGCCTAGTTCAGATGTGCAGATTGTCACTTGTTTAATTCAAATATCACAAACTTCGACAGGGAAGAAACAAAAAGTGTTTGATGTTAAATAAATAGTAATAATGGTAAAACTGCAGCCCGACCCAGTGCTTACTTATTGGTACTCTCAGTATGTCGGATGCCATCTGTAAACAGAACAAGATTCATTCATTTGCGAGTTTTAAGATCCTTTACGCAATTGCTTCATACAAAAGGGAAAAGAACAAGTCAAAATGAGTTGTCAGTTAATCATGTTCAGTTTAGTTCCCATCCAGACTCTCTGAGAGAGCAAAAAGGCCACATCTGCATCTGATGATCCATGGCAAGTCCTCATAATTACTATAGCGCTCAGTCGTAGTAGATTTACCTGACTATTGCTGTGGAAGTGATTTCCTCACTAGAACACTTAGAATTGACTGACAAAACATTCTTAACGTTTCAGCTCATTGAACATTCCGTATCCACAGATTAGAAGACACTACTCAAAATTCCAGGGAGAAAAAAAATACGATGTTTGTAATTAAAATCCTTCCTCAGAAATCCAAATACTTTTTTTGCCATTGAGAAACCCCTTTATCATATTCAACATGCAACAAAACCATGGTTACCAGCATTCTGATTGAAATAATATTTGGTCAAAGTGAAGTTATACCTTGTAAAGCTCAAGTTCCTACACAAATTAAACAAATGTCTCAAATAAACCGTAGAAAAATCAGCATATAAAGTGTATTACACAAACTTTTATAGCACACATTTACAAGTAAAATAATATGCACAGAACAAAACATGAGATAGTTGAACAGAACTAACTTGCACTTATTATTCTGAGCTCTGCCCCTCTCCTGCTTCAGCACAGCTTTACCGATTTAAAATTGAAAAGTAGCAGAGAGAGAGAGAGATGCTGATGGGATGAGAAGTACAGTAACTGATAAACTCTTTTGCTCTTCTCCTTAGGTTTTCTATGCAGTCCTGGATCAGATCTACCATGGGCAACCCCATCAAAGCAAATCAACCACCAAGGTTCTTCAGGAAACCCAGGCGCTATTTTACGGCTTGCGTGACGTTCCTAATACAGTGAGTGCAGCAGTGCTTTTGATTTATAGGCAGCGACCCCCGCCCCCTCCCCTCTACTCTCTAATTTAACTTTTAAACATATATAATGTCAAGGAAAGGAGTTGTCAGAGTTAAACAATACTTTAAGACAAACCAGGACCAGAGGAGACATTTGGTAATTAAGTGGAGACAGGGACAGGAGAAACATCTTTAGGGAGAGTGCCGAGGGTTTGGGATTGGTTACTGAGCCATGCCGTCGATGGAGAAACATCTTTAGGGAGAGTGCTGAGGGTTTGGAATTGGTTACTGAGCCATGCCGTCGATGGAGAAACATCTTTAGGGAGAGTGCTGAGGGTTTGGAATTGGTTACTGAGCCATGCCGTCGATGGAGAAACATCTTTAGGGAGAGTGCTGAGGGTTTGGAATTGGTTACTGAGCCATGCCGTCGATGGAGAAACATCTTTAGGGAGAGTGCTGAGGGTTTGGAATTGGTTACTGAGCCATGCCGTCGATGGAGAAACATCTTTAGGGAGAGTGCCGAGAGTTTGAGATTGGTTACTGAGCCATGCCGTCGATGGAGAAACATCTTTAGGGAGAGTGCTGAGGGTTTGGAATTGGTTACTTGAGAAGGCTTCCAGGAGCTGGGCGAGTATTGGTGTTCTTATGCTTGTCGGTGAAACTCATCACCAGCATTATTGTCTCCTAAAGACTGGCTCTAAGGATGTTCTAGTATTAAGGGACATCTTAATACTAATAATGAACATGTTGCTTTCAAAAATTAGCAGTGTAGACTTCCTCAAAACATAGGTTTCATGAGACCGTTCCTTCAGCCGTGCATGGAACTGTAAAATGTGAGGCCGAATAAGGTGTATCCAAGTTACAAGCTCAGAATGATTTTATCAGGTTACAAAATAACCGCATTATTTAAAACAGACTGCCCTCCCTTTCTGCTCTCTTCACTCACTAAGTCCTTAACACACGACAGCTTATATATATATATGTATCCGATACTCATTTTGCTGCTAGGCATGGTGGATACAGGGTTACAGTGACGTTTGAAGGAAGCTTGGCATTCAAACTTCTGTTCTTAATGGAATTAAGCTGACATCCCAAGACTAGGACACAAGCAAAGTGAATAATAACAGCCTTCATTCACTTTTTACCTTGGGCACTTCACTGGCGCGTTACTCTTTGAAATACAGTGAAATACAGATTCCTGCAGTCACAGGACTTAGGCAGGGTTACATGTGTCATCTTTTTAACATTTTTTTCCTGTTGGGATATAAACTGAACACCGCTGTTGCAGTTCAGGGTGAGGGGTGTTTTAAAGAAGCATAAAAGACAGTTTGGATTCCACTGATAGTAATAAATGCTATCAAAACCGGATTTTTAAAATGGTATTATTTTAACCCTTTCAGTCCTGGCGGGACCCTATTTTAGCACCGTGTGTGGACATGTGCGAAATCACGTTGGAACCTCACGGGAGCCTAGATATAAAAGTGTTAGTGAGTCTATTTTAATGGGCTGTACAGCAGGGGATCTCAGTACTGCCGCCCTGCTGGTGCCCCCGCCAAGGGCAAATCTACATGCTTATTAAAATTACTGCAATGAGATGAGGCCCACAAAAAAAAACAGGTTTGTAAATTGTTCATGTTAAGATACATACTCTTAGGATGACATATTTTATTTAAAAAGTGTAATGATGAGAGCGCAGGGGTTTTCATAAATGACACCTTTACCTAAAGCCTCTTTTCATTTATTTGATTTGATTTTAGCAGCGACTATAAAAAAAAAAAAGAAAACGGTGGTCGGATCTTTATCAGAAAACTTCAAACCGACAATGTGTTTGAAAAGAAAAGTTTAAACGGCTCTTTTAATGCCAGTGTTTTTCTTTGTTACTCTGGGTTGGTTGTCTGGTGATTCTCATGATATCATTCTGTGGTTAATGAATGTTTACCAAAACATACCTGTCTGAATCTTTTGCATTGGGGAAAAAAAATACATCATAACATGAACTTGGAAAAGTGTGTTTCCGCTATGCTGTTCCCTCGGTTTGTAGGTGGAGAAAAAGAATGAAACCGCTCACGGCTAAGTGCTGTAAAGGTTCTTCCAGCCTTTCTTTTATTGGTGGTTTTATATCGTATCCAGGCAGTGCTGCATTTAAAGGATTACGTTTTTTTTGTCTGCTGAAATAACAAAGCAAGAGGATAGTTTGAAAAGGCTACTCCTCCCTGGGGAAAATATTAGACACTGTTCATTTTGTAGTAGTATAAAGAACAGTTCTAATGCACAAATGCAGCTGTGTGTGTGTGTGTGTGAGAGAGAGAGAGAGAGAGAGAGATCCAACGTAAAACACCAAACCATGCATGCAGGGCTGAATTATGCCGCTGTTTTGGGGGGTTAACCAGAGTTCAGTGTTACATTTTATTTACCGATGGCCATTGTTATGTTATTTATTATTTTACCATGATTTCTACCTTTACCACTATTCCATCTGCTAGCTATTCATTTAGAATTTTCACTCTTGACTCTATTCAGTTTCTTTATTATTTTTATTTATTTTACTTATTTTTGCCGTTATCGATTTATTTTTATTTATTTTCTAAATGAATGTTTTAATTTGACTTTATTTTCATATAATTAAACAAAACTCAAATAAATCAAATCACACAACCCCCCCCTTTACATAAAACTCCTTAACCTTCATCCACACAAATCAACTTCACATTTTTAATTCTTTTGAAATTAAAACGAAATTAAAACGTTTTTCTCCATCTATTTCACAGAAAACATCATTAATACACCACACCTCCTCAAAACTCCATATCATGCATCAATTTATAGTACTATAGTATAATATAATAATCTAACTGAACTCTACATTTCACCAGCATGTTAAACATGTCATAACATCCACCCTCTCCCCTTCACTTTATTTTTCCTGCTTTTCTGCATAGCCAGTTTAGCAGGAAATTAGCTAGTTGGTCAATGTTTTTTGTTTTTCTCTTATACCTTGTACCATAAATAAACACTGTGCTATTACAAATCAGGTCTAGATTATTTTGAATGACCTTTGCTGCTGCAACGGTGTTTGCCACTCCTCCTACTTTTGTGTCGTCTGCAAATTTAACAAGTTTGCTTACTATACCAGAATCTAAGTCATTCATGTAGATTAGTAGATAATAGCAGAGGACCTAATACTGATCCCTGTGGTACTCCACTGGTTACCTCGCTCCATTTTGAGGTTTCTCCTCTAATCAGTACTTTCTGTTTTCTACATTTTAACCACTCCCTAATCCATGTGCATGCATTTCCTTTAATCCCTACTGCGTTCAGTTTGAGAATTAATCTTTTATGCGGGACTTTGTCAAAAGCTTTCTGGAAATCTAAATAAACCATGTAGTATGCTTTTGCAGTTAACCATTGTCGATGTTGCATCCTCAAAAAAATCAAGCCGGTTAGTTAGACACGATCTCCCTTTGAACTTGTTAGGGTTCGATTACAGTATTTCTGAATGTAGGAGTGTTTAATAGTTATGGGTGATGGTTACAGTATTGGGGACCCTTCTAAAAGTTTCCAGAGTAAAAGCATAGCAAAGTGTAATAATGCACAGTGAAAGCACGTAAAGCATTGGCAAGCATTGTAAATAATATACGAGGTATGGTAAAGCAGGTTAAAAACATGGTAAACTATGGTAAATGCATAGTGTAACGATGGGGAATGCAATGGGAAAACTGCAAAAGTACAGTGGTAAACTTTTATAAGGGGCACTAAATGTAATAATATTTGAATATGAATAAAGCCATTATTAATCTTTTAATGTGCCTTCAAATTATTATAGAGTCGAATCTTATAACAAGAATGATAAAGTCGAAGTGATTTATTCTTGGAAATGTACATGCAGAGATTCTTCAGGGAGGCAGCTATAGATAAGAAGTGCTTTTATACAGCTGGTCTTGATGAGTCTGACCTCTTTGAAGTAAATGATGTTGCACAGGACCAGCAGGCACGCAACAGAAACCAACCTACATGATCGACAGGATCATAACTTTATACAAACATTGAAGGGGTCGTCTGTGGCCTTTGCAAGGTAATAAAATGAATTTAAAAAAGTACCGATTCTCAGTCTGTGTTCCTCCTCCTGTTGGGAGCGAATCACTAAATGAAATACCAGAGAGCTGCAGAAACAATAGCAATGCTTTATACCAGGGCAGTCTCCAGACAGCTCATTGATTTCCACAATGTGGCTCTTTTGATTTAGGTAATGTATTCCATAGTAAGGGCTTCACAAGGAATACAAGGAAAATCAGTCACCTTTGTGCCGGTATCTTACTTTAATCTAATTACTTTGTTGCTGTTTAGTCGTCTTTTTTGTTTCAGTAAACTAACCGTGTTTTGGGTTCCAGTCTGCAGCATTTGCAATTTATTCAGTTTGGTTTTTTTTTCCATTTTCTGGCTCATCGAGAGCACTTAGGTTGGCAGCATTGCTCATTTAGCCCACAGAGTTGGAAAGCTGTGCTTAAATAAAGAAAAAAAAAAAAAAGAGCATGAAATGTGCCATGATCTTGCACATGACCTTCAGGCGTTCATGACCCTGCAGCATGTCGGGCAGGAATTAAAATTCTTCAAAAGATGAAAGTAATCTATATATGTTTCTTTCTCATGCTGTAATTATCTGCGGTTAATAGAGGGGAATGAAAGGACTGTCTCGTAGTAACTGACATTCTCCAATTAAAAAAGCTGATGTAAGCATGTCACGCCACCTCCATTAATGACTTTCTGGTATAGTAAACAAACTTATTTAATTTGCAGCCGACACAAAAATAGGAGGAGTGGCAAACACCGCTGCAGCAGCAAAGCTCATTCAAAATGATCGATGCAGCATTCAGAACTGGGCAGACACATGGCAAATGACATTTAATGGAGAAAAGTGTAAGGTACTGCACACAGGCAATAATAAAATTTCCATTATGAATATCATATGGGAGATAACGAAATTGAAGAAGGAATCTATGAAAAAGGTCTAGGAGTTTATGTTGACTCAGAAATGTCCTAATATTGGGGAAGCTATAAAAAAAGACCAACAAAATGCTCAGATATATAGTGAAAAGTGTTGAATTTAAGTCAAGGGAAGTAATTTCATTAGTAAGACCTCACCTAGAATATTGTGTTCAGTTCTGGTCACCTCGCTACAAAAAGGATATTGCTGCTGTAGAAAGAGTGCAAAGAAGAGCAACCAGAATTATTCCGGTTTAAAAGGCATGTCATATGCAGACAGGCTAAAATAATTGAATCTATTCAGTCTTGAACAAAGAAGACTATGCGGCGATCTGCTTCAAGCATTCAAAATTATAAAAGGTATTCACAATGTCCTCCAGGGGACTTTTTCAACCTGAAAAGAAACAAGGACCAGGGGTCACAAATGGAGATTAGGGTTAGGTTAGATAAAGGAGCATTCAGAACAGAAAATAGGAGGCTTTTTACACAGAGAATTGTGGGAGCCTGGAACCAACTCCCAGTAATGTTGTTCAAGCTTGACACCCTGGGATCCTTCAAGAAGC